>CM042396.1:32253685-32288685 GCA_023634145.1 Thymallus thymallus
AAAACGATCTTATTTAATGAGCCCTCCAGGCTGTTCAGCAGATTTAGCTATAAGGCAGAATGAAGGAGGGAGGAATGGATGGAGGTCTTTCTAGCGTTCTCTCTGTCGCCTATTCCTCCCTAAAGTACCGCGGGATACCGCTAGGCCTACTGCCAGCTCGAGACTAACTCAAGCCCAATAGCGTTCCGTTGGCATGCCTCTCATTGCGCGCCTCTCCCTCCCCCTCTCTATCTCCCTCCAGTTGCTCCCGCCGCGCCGTGTGGATGCAGAGACACCAGCGAACCGATACCAGTTGAGAAGCATCATCATCCTCGCTCACCAGCAGCACACCACAATAGAACCCAAACGATGACATTCTCAGTGGTACATCAGAAACACACCGTTCATTGACAACTTCTGACAACCGATTACAGTCCGTTAGACGCTCCTAGCTATAAACGGTAAGGGATTGCTTTGGATTTTGCATTTCACGTTAATTTGAAGAAATTCTCCGGTTAATTCCTTTTATGGCACAGGCTCCGGTTTAATAAACAGATGGTGGGCTATGATAATGATGGTGATTACATCTCGTTCAGATTCTGCAGAATAGGCTATAGCTTAACTATCATGGATCAACATAGCCCAGCGTTTTAATGGTTGAAACACTACATAGTACAGCAAGCAAACAGAGTCAAAACGTATGCAGCTTTGAATTACGCATTTGTGTAATATGTTTGGATTGGTGTTATCCTAATATTTCAATTTTTATGGATTATTTCAACCTTATTGCATTTAGTGATAAATCACCACCAAGCAATCAGAGCCTATTGCCTTCTTTCCTCAACAACCTCACGAGGAAGACAACCATTTACAATTTACATTGACTAACTTCTTAGAGTTACCATTGTATGTTTCTGCAGTTGCTTTTCTCCTCCATTAATAGGAGGGCTTAGGGACAAATAAAACAGTATTGGTTGGTATTCGACATGTTGGCTGCTATGTGAAATGTATTTTCAGCTTAAACCTGGTACCATGTACACAAAATACAGTCTACCCAGTGAGCAAAAAGATCATGAAAATACGTTGTTTTAGTTGAAAGGACATCTATTCAAGACCTTGTGCTCACTGGGTAGACTTATCTATCTTGACTGTATTTTATTAACCTAGTGTAGTCTACTCTCCAAAACAGTTCTGCCAGCAGATATTTAGATGCCCAACTAGATAAGATGACTTCCTCTAGGCTTATGGAGGCATTACTTTGTGTTGTTTAAACACTGCCTAACTAATACCATCCACCAGGATGTATTCCATAATAAGGTTAGACAATAAGACTGATAGGCATCCAATAAGGTTAGACAATAAGACTGATAGGCATCCAATAAGGTTAGACAATAAGACTGATAGGCATCCAATAAGGTTAGACAATAAGACAATAAGACTGATAGGCATCCAATTTATTCATACAGGTCTGTATATACATACTCATGTACAGTTGTTATATTATATCACATGCAATATTGTAAGTAATTATTGGACGTAGGCATTCACTCAGGAATGCATATTAGTATCCTGCCAGTTGCACCTTTTCTCATTGCTTTTAGTATATCGAATGTGCAATAAGTGCAGTTGTCTGTAATTAAACCCTGCGCACTAAGGACTGTATTTTAAGGGAATTACTATTATTACCCCAAATGATATCATACACACATTTAGCTATTAAAGTATCTCTTCCTGTCATTTACCTGTACAGTTTGTGTAACCTTGCAAGTATTCACTTATCTGTAAATATAACTGTATATTTACCTGTACAGCTAATTTAACCATGCAAAATGTTCACTTACCTGTTCATTTACCCAGTCTGTCTATTAAGTAAACTATTATTACCCTCGCTCATATCATACGCATTTTTAGCTACTGAAGTATTTCTCTGCCATCGACCTGATAGATTCCAAGATGGCGTAACAGTGCAGACGTGTATTTTGTTTTGTCCCGTCTCGTCTCGTGTAAATAGTTTGTAATTTGTCTTTCCATACATTTTTATTTGTTCCCGATTTACCCCTCCTGCAAGCCACCTACCCAACGTGAAACGGGTCAAATATCGGGTCAAATATCCGTGTTTTTCCACTATTTAACCGAACCGCAGTCAAAAGTTAGCCTGCTAGCTAGCTTGCTAACCTTCCATCGCTAACCACTGCTAGCGGTCTTCACCTCCGCTCTGGCTGATCAGCCAGCTTTCAGTTCGGACAATATTGGCCAGTCTGCTCAGCGCGCTACCAACCCAGCGCTTATCGGACTGCGTTCCCTTCCACTTTCCGGATTTCCACTGAAAGTACCGGACCACCACACCGGATCATCACAGCTAGCTAGCTGCATTCGACTGACCGACGTCTATAGCTAAGCTCCATTGTGTACATGCTTCCAATGCTAGCGTGAGCTAGGCTCATCTCCCGGACAGCCGACGTGTGCTAGCTACTCTCCCGGGCTCCAGTACCATATCAACCTACCTGGACCCTTCTACTGTCGACACGGAGCCCCACCGAGCCACCGTGACTGGTCTGCCGACGTAATTGTCCGACGTGGTCTCAACAGGGTTCTCCTCTGCGACGCCGCCGAAGATTCATCTGCTAGCTCCGGCCTGCTAGCCCGGCCTGCTAACACTCTGAACGCCGTGCCATTGAACTGATTTCCCCGGCTCACCACTTTACTTTTTCATCGGATCCTACGCTTGTTCAGCTCCACAGCTGATGCCTGCAGGACTGTTTGGTTTTATGGTATTTATTTCTGTTTAACTATCAGGCCTCAGGTCCTGTGTGTAGTACATCACTTCTTTCTAACTGACCCTCGTTGTCCATTCATCGCCATTACCCGTCGTTGTCTTAGCCCTCTTAATTAACTGTCATTTTATTTATTTTATGTTCTGCCCCTTTCTTATTTCAATATGCCTTGTCTGTTGTTGTTTAGGTTAGCTATTATTGTTTTATTTCATTGTAGAGCCCCCAGTCCTGCTCAACTGGCCTCTGATAGCTTTTTTGTCCCTCCCCCCACACATGCGGAGACTTCACCTGGCTTAACTGGTGTCTCCAGAGATGCAACCTCTCTCTTCATTACCCAACGCCTAGGTCTACCTCCACTGAACTCACACCCTTCTATATCCTTGACTATAAATTATGCCCTGAACCTATTCCACCACGCCCAGAAATCTGCTCCTTTTATTCTATGTACCCAACGTACTAGTCGTCCAGTTCTTAAAGTCCTTAGTCGAATACTAATTCTATTACTCCTCTGTTCCTCTGGTGATGTTGAGGTAAACCCAGGTCCTGTAACCCCCAGTACTACACCTATTCCCCAGGCGCTCTCATTTGTTGATTTCTGTAACCGTAAAAGCCTTGGTTTCATGCATGTTAACATTAGAAGCCTCCTCCCTAAGTTTGATTTATTCACAGCATTAGCACACTCCGCCAACCCGGATGTCCTAGCTGTGTCTGAATCCTGGCTTAGGAAGGCCACCAAAAATTCTGAAATTTCCATCCCCAACTACAACATTTCCCGTCAAGATAGAACTGCCAAAGGTGGTGGAGTTGCAATCTACTGCAGAGATAACCTGCAGAGTTCTGTCATACTGTCCAGGTCTGTGCCCAAACAGTTTGAGCTTCTACTTTTAAAAATCCACCTATCCAGAAATAAGTCTCTCACTGTTGCCGCCTGTTACAGACCCCCCTCAGCCCCCAGCTGTGCCCTGGACTCCATATGTGAATTGATTGCCCCCCATCTATCTTCAGAGTTTGTACTGTTAGGTGATTTAAACTGGGATATGCTTAACACCCCGGCTGTCTTTCAATCTAAGATAGATGCCCTCAATCTCACACAAATTATCAAGGAACCCACCAGGTACAACCCAAAATCCGTAAACATGGGTACCATTATTGATATCATCCTGACTAACTTGCCCTCCAAATACACCTCCTCTGTTTTCAACCAGGATCTCAGCGATCACTGCCTCATCGCCTGTGTTCGCAATGGGTCAGCGGCCAAACGACCACCCCTTATCACTGTCAAACGCTCCCTAAAACACTTTTGCGAGCAGGCCTTTCTATTCGATCTGGCCCAGGTATCCTGGAAGGATATTGACCTCATCCCATCAGTAGAGGACGCCTGGTTGTTCTTTAAAAGTGCTTTCCTCACCATCCTAAATAAGCATGCCCCTTTCAAAAAACGTAGAACTAAGAATAGATATAGCCCTTGGTTCACCCCAGACTTGACTGCACTAGACCAACACAAAAACATCCTGTGGCGCACTGCATTAGCATCAAATAGCCCCCGCGATATGCAGCTATTCAGGGAAGTCAGGAACAAGTACACCCAGTCAGTTAGAAAAGCAAAGGCCAGCTTTTTCAAACAGAAATTTGCTTCCTGTAGTACTAACTCCAAAAAGTTCTGGGACACTGTAAAGTCCATGGAGAATAAGAGCACCTCCTCCCAGTTGCCCACTGCACTGAGGCTCGGAAACACTGTTACCACTGATAAATCCACGATTATTGAAAATTTCACTAAGCATTTTGCTACGGCTGGCCATGCTTTCCATCTGGCTACCCCTACCCCGGTCAACAGCTCTGCACCCCCGGCAGCTACTTGCCCAAGCCCCCCCCGCTTCTCCTTCACCCAAATCCTGACAGCTGATGTTCTGAAAGAGCTGCTAAGTCTGGACCCCTACAAATCTGCTGGGCTAGATAATCTGGACCCTCTCTTTCTGAAATTATCAGCCAAAATTTTTGCAACACCTATCACTAGCTTGTTCAACCTCTCTTTCGTATCGTCTGAGATCCCTAGAGATTGGAAAGCTGCCGCGGTCATCCCCCTCTTCAAAGGAGGAGACACTCTAGACCCAAACTGTTATAGACCAATATCCATCCTGCCCTGCCTTTCTAAAGTTTTCGAAAGCCAAGTTAACAAACAGATAACTGACCACTTCGAATCCCACCGTACCTTCTCTGCTATGCAATCTGGTTTCCGAGCTGGTCATGGGTGCACCTCAGCTACGCTCAAGGTACTGAACGATATCATAACCGCCATCGATAAAAGACAGTACTGTGCAGCCGTTTTCATCGACCTGGCCAAGGCCTTCGACTCTGTCAATCACCGCATTCTTATTGGCAGACTCAACAGCCTTGGTTTCTCAAGTGACTGCCTTGCTTGGTTCTCTAACTACTTTGCAGACAGAGTTCAGTGTGTCAAATCGGAGGGCCTATTGTCCGATCCTCTGGCAGTCTCTATGGGGGTGCCACAGGGTTCAATTCTTGGGCCAACCCTTTTCTCTATATACATCAACGATGTCGCTCTCGCTGCTGGTGACTCTCTGATCCATCTCTACGCAGATGACACCATTCTGTATACATCTGGCCCCTCTTTGGATACTGTGTTTACTAACCTTCAATCAAGCTTCAATGCCATACAACACTCCTTCCGTGGCCTACAACTGCTCTTAAACGCTAGTAAAACTAAGTGCATGCTTTTCTATCGAACAATGCCAGCACCCGCCCACCGGACTATCATCACTACTCTCGACGGATCCGAATTAGAATACGTGGACACCTACAAATACCTAGGCATCTGGTTAGACTATAAACTCAACTTCCAGACTCACATCAACCATCTCCAATCCAAAATTAAATCCAGAATTGGCTTCCTATTTCGCAACAGAGCCTCCTTCACTCATGCTGCCAAACATGCCCTTGTAAAACTGACTATCCTACCGATCCTTGATTTTGGCGATGTCATTTACAAACTAGCCTCCAACACTCTACTTAGCAAATTGGATGTAGTCTATCATAGTGCCATCCGTTTTGTCACCAAAGCCCCTTATACTACCCACCACTGCGACCTGTATGCTCTCGTTGGCTGGCCTTCACTATATATTCGTCGCCAAACCCACTGGCTCCAGGTCATCTATAAGTCTTTATTAGGTAAATCCCCGCCCTATCTCAGCTCACTGGTCACCATAGCAACACCCACCCGTAGCATGCGCTCCAGCAGGTATATATCACTGGTCACCCCCAAAGCCAACACCTCCTTTGGCCGCCATTCCTTCCAGTTCGCTGCTGCCAATGACTGGAACGAATTGCAAAAATCATTGAAGCTGGAGGTTCCTATCTCCCTCAATAACTTTAAGCATCAGCTGTCAAAGCTGCTTATCGATCACTGCACCTGTATATAGCCCTTCTGTAAATAGCCCACTCTACTACCTCATCCCCATATTTATTTTCGTTTATTTTTCACTAATCTTGCACTCCAGTATCTCTATTTGCACATCATAATTTGCACATCCTTCATTCCTGTGTTAATGATGATAATTCTGTAATTTATTTCTACTCTATAGTCTATTTATTGTCCTACCTCCCAACCTTACTGCATTTTTGCACTACATTTTGCACTCTGTTTATAGATTTTCTATTGTGTTTTTGACTGTTTGTTTAATGTGTAACTCTGTGTTGTTGTGTTTTTTTTGTCGCACTGCTTTGCTTTGTCTTGGCCAGGTCGCAGTTGCAAATGAGAACTTGTTCTCAACTGACCTACCTGGTTAAATAAAGGTGAAATAAAAAAAAATAAAAAAAATAGGATAGTTAACCATCCAACATCCACCAATGTATAGTGTACATATTCAGCCAACCACTCAAACTATGCAATGTCCTTTTATAGCTTTTTTTTGCACTCCAGATATCTTGGATTTCTATACTTTTTCATACTGCCGCTCTATGTATCATGTACCGTGTATCTGTCTTTTGTGTACTTTCGTTGTGGCATTTTGCACCTGCCCTGTGTTTTGTTGTAGCTGCTTGACAATGAAATTTCCCCCCCGGGGGATCAATAAAGTACCTATCTATCTATCTATCTATCTATCTATCTATCTATCTATCTATCTATCTATCTATCTATCTATCTATCTATCTATCTATCTATCTATCTATCTATCTATCTATCTATCTATCTATCTATCTATCTATCTATCTATCTATCTATCTATCTATCTATCTATCTATCTATCTATCTATCTATCTATCTATCATCTATCTATCTATCTATCTATCTATCTATCTATCTATCTATCTATCTATCTATCTATCTATCTATAAGGTTAGACAATAAGACTGATAGGCATCCAATAAGGTTAGACAATAAGACTGATAGGCATCCAATAAGGTTAGACAATAAGACTGATAAGCATCCAATAAGGTTAGACAATAAGACTGATAGGCATCCAATAAGGTTAGACAATAAGACTGATAGGCATCCAATAAGGTTAGACAAACCAGTAAAATAGGAGAGGCAATGAGACACTAACATAAGATCATTACTTTATTGTCCCCATGGGGACTTGTTGGTTGCGGCTCTGTGTTGAAATAAAAACACAATCAAACAGACAAGGGCATATACAGACATTTACACTAGCTGTAGAAAGTCACCTTAAACTGGGAGGTTAGGCCTGATGAGAATACCTGATGCTTTGTGGGGAGGTTGGAGAAGAGGTTAGGCCTGATGAGAATACCTGATGCTTTGTGGGGAGGTTGGAGAAGAGGTTAGGCCTGATGAGAATACCTGATGCTTTGTGGGGAGGTTGGAGAAGAGGTTAGGCCTGATGAGAATACCTGATGCTTTGTGGGGAGGTTGGAGAAGAGGTTAGGCCTGATGAGAATACCTGATGCTTTGTGGGGAGGTTGGAGAAGAGGTTAGGCCTGATGAGAATACCTGATGCTTTGTGGGGAGGTTGGAGAAGAGGTTAGGCCTGATGAGAATACCTGATGCTTTGTGGGGAGGTTGGAGAAGAGGTTAGGCCTGATGAGAATACCTGATGCTTTGTGGGGAGGTTGGAGAAGAGGTTAGGCCTGATGAGAATACCTGATGCTTTGTGGGGAGGTTGGAGAAGAGGTTAGGCCTGATGAGAATACCTGATGCTTTGTGGGGAGGTTGGAGAAGAGGTTAGGTATTTGAGAATGAGTTTTTTAATTATAAGAAATTACTAAAAGTTCATGGCAGCAGCCTGGTCCAAATAGTCTACTTGACATCTCATCAGCCTGGTCCAAATAGTCTACTTGACATCTCATCAACCTGGTCCAAATAGTCTACTTGACATCTCATCAGCCTGGTCCAAATAGTCTACTTGACATCTCATCAGCCTGGTCCAAATAGTCTACTTGACATCTCATCAGCCTGGTCCAAATAGTCTACTTGATATTTCTTCAGCCTGGTCCAAATAGTCTACTTGACATCTCATCAGTCTGGTCCAAATAGTCTACTTGACATCTCATCAACCTGGTCCAAATAGTCTACTTGACATCTCATCAACCTGGTCCAAACAGACTGCATGACATCTCATCAGCCTGGTCCAAACAGACTGCATGACATCTCATCAGCCTGGTCCAAACAGACTGCACGACATCTCATCAGCCTGGTCCAAACAGACTGCACGACATCTCATCAGCCTGGTCCAAACAGACTGCATGACATCTCATCAGCCTGGTCCAAACAGACTGCATGACATCTCATCAGCCTGGTCCAAACAGACTGCATGACATCTCATCAGCCTGGTCCAAACAGACTGCATGACATCTCATCAGCCTGGTCCAAACAGACTGCATGACATCTCATCAGCCTGGTCCAAACAGACTGCATGACATCTCATCAGCCTGGTCCAAACAGACTGCATGACATCTCATCAGCCTGGTCCAAACAGACTGCATGACATCTCATCAGCCTGGTCCAAACAGACTGCATGACATCTCATCAGCCTGGTCCAAACAGACGTATTGCCGCCCAGGCAACATACAGTGAATGTTATTTTTCTATAGATTTTGTAGCAAACGTGAATGTGAGTAAGAGGTGAATGTGAATGTGAGTAAGAGGTGAATGTGAATGTGAGTAAGAGGCCACACTAGCCTGTGTGTGATCGAACATCTGACATACTCTCACACCTCAGCGGGTGTTTTGGCCTTGCTGAATCATTGGCAGAGGAGACTGGCATCAGAGTCCAGAGACCGGATGAGACCACTGTTGATAACAAACCCAGTACCAGAACATAGACCGGATGAGACCACTGTTGATAACAAACCCAGTACCAGAACATAGACCGGATGAGACCACTGTTGATAACAAACCCAGTACCAGAACATAGACCGGACGAGACCACTGTTGATAACAAACCCAGTACCAGAACATAGACCGGACGAGACCACTGTTGATAACAAACCCAGTACCAGAACAGCAAATACAGTCATGTGAAAAAGTAAGTATATCAAGACACAACTGACTTTTGCCAGACAATATCAGTTGTGTCTTGATATTATTTTTTGAGAGCAGAGGCTTTTTCCTTCCTGACCTCCCATGTAGGCCAAGTTTGTACAGTCTCTTTCTGACAGTGTACCCATGCACTTCGACATTGATTGTGGCAAGAGAGGCCTGTAGATCCCTTGATGTTTCCCTGGAGTTCTTAGAGACTTCTATGAGCATCTTTCGGTCAGCTCTTGGGCTGACTTTGGTGGGACGACCTGTCCTAGGTAGTTTGCCAGTGGTCTGATGTACTTCGAATTGCTTGGAAATGGATTTGTAACCCCTCCCAGACTCATGGGCATCAATAATCTTTTTTCTGAGGACCTCGGGTAGGTCTTTTGATCTTTGAATGATGTATTACCTCACACCCATACGGTTAGGACCAAACCAACCAATTTTCTTATCTTTATGGAAGGCTGGACCCTCCTAAGTTTCTCTCTAATGTTTTCTAATCATTTGCACTTGTTTTGGTACCTAATTCAAATTTTAGCCATTTTATGTGATGGTAAAGGTAGGGGTGTACTAACTTTTTCCCCATAAGGAAAAGGCGTTTTTGTTTATTTTAACACACACACACACACACACACACACACACACACACACACACACACACACACACACACACACACACACACACACACACACACACACACACACACACACACACACACACACACACACAGACTCTCACATTAACACACACACACATACACCCCATTCTACAAACCTCATGTGTTTATGAAGTATTCATGTATTTGTGTCACATAGTTTATTCCTCAGTGGAGCGTCGCGGTGCATTGTGTGTAGCGGCTTTTAGAGCAGAATGAAGTCTGCTAGACATGGAGCAGAACAGAACAGAATGAAGTCTGGTAGACATGGAGCAGGACAGAACAGAATGACGTCTGGTAGACATGGAGCAGGACAGAACAGAATGAAGTCTGGTAGACATGGAGCAGAACAGAACAGAATGAAGTCTGGTAGACATGTAGCAGGACAGAACAGAATGACGTCTGGTAGACATGGAACAGAACAGAATGACGTCTGGTAGACATGGAACAGAACAGAATGAAGTCTGGTAGACATGGAACAGAACAGAATGAAGTCTGGTAGACATGGAGCAGAACAGAACAGAATGAAGTCTGGTAGACATGGAGCAGAACAGAACAGAAAGAAGTCTGGTAGACATGGAGCAGGACAGAACAGAATGAAGTCTGGTAGACATGGAGCAGGACAGAACAGAATGAAGTCTGGTAGACATGGAGCAGAACAGAACAGAATGAAGTCTGGTAGACATGGAGCAGGACAGAACAGAATGAAGTCTGGTAGACATGGAGCAGGACAGAACAGAATGAAGTCTGGTAGACATGGAGCAGAACAGAACAGAATGAAGTCTGGTAGACATGGAGCAGAACAGAACAGAATGAAGTCTGGTAGACATGGAGCAGGACAGAACAGAATGAAGTCTGGTAGACATGGAGCAGGACAGAACAGAATGAAGTCTGGTAGACATGGAGCAGGACAGAACAGAATGAACAGAATGAAGTCTGGTCTACTGAAATATTCACCACACTGATTTGGGAGATGGCTGAGTGTGTGTGTGTGTGTGTTAGAGAGAGAGAGAGATGACTGATAGAATCAGAGGCCAGGCTAGCTGGTACACACTGTACCATCGAGGATAGACACACGCACATTTTTTTTTTTTTTTTTTTTACCTTTATTTTACTAGGCAAGTCAGTTAAGAACAAATTCTTATTTTCAATGACGGCCTAGGAACAGTGGGTTAACTGCCTTGTTCAGGGGCAGAACGACAGATTTTTACCTTGTCAGCTCGGGGATTCGATCCAGCAACCTTTCAGTTATGGGCCCAACACTCTAACCACTGGGCTACCTGCCGCCACATACATACACAATGACTGTACATACTCCAGATCCTGTTACATACACAATGACTGTACATACTCCAGATCCTGTTACATACACAATGACTGTACATACTCCAGATCCTGTTACATACACAATGACTGTACATACTCCAGATCCTGTTACATACACAATGACTGTACATACTCCAGATCCTGTTACATACACAATGACTGTACATACTCCAGATCCTGTTACATACACAATGACTGTACATACTCCAGATCCTGTTACATACACAATGACTGTACATACTCCAGATCCTGTTACATACACAATGACCGTACATACTCCAGACCCTGTTACATACACAATGACTGTACATACTCCAGATCCTGTTACATACACAATGACCGTAAATGAAAATCCAACGAGAACAACACAGAGGCAGAGCAGATATTATCATAGTAATCATATATTAAACAGATCAGTGTGTGTGTGGTCTGAGGAGTGATGAGGGGCGGCTTGAGGACAATAGCTGAGATGCTGGTCAGCAGGATCAAAGAGACCCAACATGATGGGGACCATGAGAGCTGTCGTGTCCACTTCACACCTCAGCACACACACACACACACACACACACACACACACACACACACACACACACACACACACACACACACACACACACACACACACACACACACACACACACACACACACACACACACACACACACACACCACACCACACCACACCACACCACACCACACCACACACACTCTTTTCATGTGTCCTCAGCCGTTGAAACATATAGGCCAACCTGAAGTAATGTTTAAGTGAAGGGTAGCTCAGGATAAAACTTTCATATATTCATAGGTTTGGAGACACAGAGAGAGACAGAGAGAGAGACAGAGAGAGAGACAGAGACTGAGACAGAGTGTGAGATAGAGAGAGAGAGAGAGAGAGAGAGAGACTTAAAAAATTGAGAGGGAGAGATTGAATAGGTTAATGGTGTAGGGCTGGGAATTGCCAGAGACCTCACGATACGATATTATCACAACACTTCGGTGCCGATACAGTATGTAGTGCGGTTCTCATTATTCTGAATGTACTGCGATTTGATGTTCCAAACATATTGCTCTCTAGTATGTCTACTGCAGACAGACGAGAGAGCATGACAAAATGTAATAAAAGTGCTGACAACGTGTTGGCTCAATATTTAAAAAGAAGACGGAGAACAAGCTATAGGGTGAAAAATATAGTTTTGGTGCAGGTACAGCCAACTAGCGCTAGCTAACGCTAAGTAGCAACAACAACAAAATATATCATTGGATTCATAGTATGAATATAATATCGTCCAAAATAATATTGCGATATGGAACTCTATCAATGTTTTCCCCCCTTAACTATTATTGTGGCTGTTCTCCTATTTTCACATTCACATCAGATAAAACGATCCAACGGCATCCACTGAGCCCATATGATCCGCAATCTAGGGGAAATAAGTAGGTATGTTATATCAGCCTCTATCAGCCTCTATTAGCCTGTTATATTATATCAGCCTCTATTAGCCTGTTATATTATATCAGCCTCTATTAGCCTGTTATATTATATCAGCCTCTATTAGCCTGTTATATTATATCAGCCTCTATTAGCCTGTTATATTATATCAGCCTCTATCAGCCTCTATTAGCCTGTAATATTATATCAGCCTCTATTAGCCTGTTATATTCTATTAGCCTCTATTAGCCTGTTATATTATATCAGCCTCTATTAGCCTGTTATATTATATCAGCCTCTATTAGCCTGTTATATTATATCAGCCTCTTTTAGCCTCTATTAGCCTGTTATATTATATCAGCCTCTATTAGCCTGTTATATTATATCAGCCTCTATTAGCCTCTATTAGCCTGAAAGAGGGGGTGTGGGGTGCTGACTATGAGCTAACTGTGTCCCAGGTAGGGTGCGGGGGCAGAGAGGGGGGCGGCGAAGGTTAGGTTCACACACACTCACTCATTCACTCACACACACACCCCAAGGTTACTTTGGTCAGAGCAGACAGCAGGGCAGTCAGGCCAACTCCCAGTGTAATCTATCAACATGTGTGTCTTAGTCATTAACAGCCCTCTTAATCCACTTTCCCTCTATAGGCTAACCACCTTATTCTTTTAGCTTTCTTTTTTCTCCCATCCCTCGCTCCGTCCTCCCTCATTTTTCCCTCCGTCCTCCCTCCGTCCTCCCTCCGTCCTTCCTCCGTCCTCCCTCCGTCCTTCCTCCGTCCTTCCTCCGTCCTCCCTCCGTCCTCCCTCCGTCCTTCCTCCGTCCTCCCTCCGTCCTTCCTCCGTCCTCCCTCCGTCCTCCCTCCGTCCTCCCTCCGTCCTTCCTCCGTCCTCCCTCCATCCTCCCTCCGTCCGTACTATGCTGACAGTGTAACTCATTCATCCTCCTCTCTTATCCTGTTGCTGAGAGAGGGAGGAAGGGAGGAAGGGAGGAAGGGAGGCAGACTGTTTTATTCTCATTGTCTCTTTCCCTTCTTTGTTGAGTAGAGAAAGAAAGAAAGGGAGGAAGAGAAGAAGAGACGAGGAAGAGTGTAACTTTCCTCATCCTTCTGCTGCTCAGAAAGAGGAAGGGAGAGAAAGAAAGAAGACAGGATGCTTTTATTTCCTCTCTTCTTCTTACATGTTTATCTTATGTTGGTGGTGGAGAAATATAAAGAGATAAAGAGATAAAAAACAGATGATATAAAACAGAGATGTTATTTTCCTGTCCCGCTGTGCTGCTTAGAGAGAGATCAAGAATGGATATAAAGAGCAGAGAAGGGGTGTGAGGCAGAGTAGGTTAGAGCACTTGGGGGAGTGAGAGTGAAACTGCATCCCAAATGGCACCCTATTCCCAATATAGTGCACTACTTTTGACGAAGGCCCATAGGACCCATAGAAGCTACATTTCACACCCGTGACATTAGCTAATTGGTTTCGCACACAGTTCAATGGGAACCTTGGGGACAGGAGGCATATATCCACATAGCTAGATAGATACTTCACACTCAAGTGAGTCTATGGTACTCTCTCTGTGTCATGGCAGTTAGCCGTCAGAATGGTAGGGGGTGGTGTTAATTCATAACCTGACTATTCACATAACCATGGGCACATAATCATTCTCAACTTCCAATTGGCTTATTCAACTCCTCGTCTCTTCTCTCCTCTTCTCTCCTCTTCTCTAGTCTTCTCTCTTCTTCTCTCCTCTTCTCTCCTCTTCTCTCCTCTTCTCTAGTCTTCTCTCCTCTTCTCTAGTCTTCTCTCCTCTTCTCTAGTCTTCTCTCCTCTTCTCTAGTCTTCTCTCTTCTTCCCTAGTCTTCTCTCTTCTTTAGTCTCCTCTTCTCTCCTCTTCTCTAGTCTTCTCTCCTCTTCTCTAGTCTTCTCTCCTCTTCTCTAGTCTTCTCTAGTCTTCTCTCCTCTTCTCTAGTCTTCTCTCCTCTTCTCTAGTTTTCTCTCTTCTTCTCTAGTCTTCTCTCCTCTTTCCTCTTCTCTAGTCTTCTCTCCTCTTCTCTAGTCTTCTCTCCTCTTCTCTAGTTTTCTCTCTTCTTCTCTAGTCTTCTCTCCTCTTTCCTCTTCTCTAGTCTTCTTTCCTCTTCTCTAGTCTTCTCTCTTCTCTAGTCTTCTCTCTTCTCTAGTCTTCTCTCTTCTCTAGTCTTCTCTCTTCTCTAGTCTTCTCTCTTCTTCTTTAGTCTTCTCCCTTCTTTAGTCTTCTCTCCTCTTCTCTAGTCTTCTCTCTTCTCTAGTCTTCTCTAGTCTTCTCTCTTCTCTAGTCTTCTCTCTTCTCTAGTCTTCTCTCTTCTCTAGTCTTCTCTCTTCTCTAGTCTTCTCTCTTCTTTAGTCTTCTCTCCTCTTCTCTAGTCTTCTCTCTTCTCTAGTCTTCTCTAGTCTTCTCTCTTCTCTAGTCTTCTCTCTTCTCTAGTCTTTTCTCTTCTATAGTCTTCTCTCTTCTTTAGTCTTCTCTCCTCTTCTCTAGTCTTTTCTCTTCTCTAGTCTTCTCTCTTCTCTAGTATTCTCTCTTCTCTAGTCTTCTCTCTTCTCTAGTCTTTTCTCTTCTCTAGTCTTCTCTCTTCTTTAGTCTTCTCTCCTCTTCTCTAGTCTTTTCTCTTCTCTAGTCTTCTCTCCTCTTCTCTAGTCTTCTCTCTTCTCTAGTCTTCTCTCTTCTCTAGTCTTTTCTCTTCTCTAGTCTTCTCTCTTCTCTAGTCTTTTCTCTTCTCTAGTCTTCTCTCTTCTCTAGTCTTCTCTCTTCTTCTTTAGTCTTCTCCCTTTTCTAGTCTTCTCTCTTCTCTAGTCTTCTCTCTTCTCTAGTCTTCTCTCTTCTCTAGTCTTTTCTCTTCTCTAGTCTTCTCTCTTCTTTAGTCTTCTCTCCTCTTCTCTAGTCTTTTCTCTTCTCTAGTCTTCTCTCTTCTCTAGTCTTCTCTCTTCTTCTTTAGTCTTCTCCCTTCTTTAGTCTTCTCTCCTCTTCTCTGGTCTTCTCTCTTCTCTAGTCTTCTCTCTTCTCTAGTCTTCTCTCTTCTTTAGTCTTCTCCCTTCTTTAGTCTTCTCTCCTCTTCTCTAGTCTTCTCTCTTCTCTAGTCTGCTCTCTTCTCTAGTCTTCTCTCTTCTCTAGTCTGCTCTCTTCTCTAGTATTCTCTCTTCTCTAGTATTCTCTCTTCTTCTTTAGTCTTCTCCCTTCTTTAGTCTTCTCTCCTCTTCTCTGGTCTTCTCTCTTCTCTAGTCTTCTCTAGTCTTCTCTCTTCTCTAGTCTTCTCTCTTCTCTAGTCTTCTCTCTTCTTTAGTCTTCTCTCCTCTTCTCTAGTCTTCTCTCTTCTCTAGTCTTCTCTCTTCTCTAGTCTTCTTTCTTCTCTAGTCTTCTCTCTTCTCTAGTCTTCTCACTTCTCTAGTCTTCTCTCTTCTTCTTTAGTCTTCTCCCTTCTTTAGTGTTCTCTCCTCTTCTCTAGTCTTCTCTCTTCTCTAGTCTTCTCTCTTCTCTAGTCTTTTCTCTTCTCTAGTCTTTTCTCTTCTCTAGTCTTCTCTCTTCTCTAGTCTTCTCTCTTCTTCTTTAGTCTTCTCCCTTCTTTAGTCTTCTCTCCTCTTCTCTAGTCTTCTCTCTTCTCTAGTCTTCTCTCTTCTCTAGTCTTCTCTCTTCTCTAGTCTTCTCTCTTCTCTAGTCTTTTCTCTTCTCTAGTCTTCTCTCTTCTTCTTTAGTCTTCTCCCTACTTTAGTCTTCTCTCCTCTTCTCTATTCTTCTCTCTTCTCTAGTCTTTTCTCTTCTCTAGTCTTCTCTCTTCTTTAGTCTTCTCTCCTCTTCTCTAGTCTTTTCTCTTCTCTAGTCTTCTCTCTTCTCTAGTCTTCTCTCTTCTTCTTTAGTCTTCTCCCTTCTTTAGTCTTCTCTCCTCTTCTCTAGTCTTCTCTCTTCTCTAGTCTTCTCTCTTCTCTAGTCTTCTCTCTTCTCTAGTCTTCTCTCTTCTCTAGTCTTTTCTCTTCTCTAGTCTTTTCTCTTCTCTAGTCTTCTCTCTTCTCTAGTCTTCTCTCTTCTCTAGTCTTTTCTCTTCTCTAGTCTTCTCTCTTCTCTAGTCTTCTCTCTTCTTTAGTCTTCTCTCTTCTT
Organism: Thymallus thymallus; assembly: GCA_023634145.1. Lineage (NCBI taxonomy): Eukaryota > Metazoa > Chordata > Actinopteri > Salmoniformes > Salmonidae > Thymallus > Thymallus thymallus. The sequence continues at coordinate 32,270,468 of CM042396.1, forward strand.
TAGTCTTCTCTCTTCTTTAGTCTTCTCTCTTCTTTAGTCTTCTCTCTTTTTTAGTCTTCTCGCCAGGCGAGTTAGAGAGAGTGACTCTGTGACACACCTCATTAATGATCTGATTGGATTAGAACATTTGATTGATCCAATGGGAAAGGCGAAACCACTGAATCTAAGTAAATGTCATTTCATGGGAGTTTATTTTATTTATTTAACCTTTATTTAACTAGGCAAGTCAGTTAAGAACACATTCTTATTTTACAATGACGGCCTACCTACAGGGACAGCCATAGTAGTGTGTGTGTGTGTGTGTGTGTGTGTGTGTGTGTGTGTGTGTGTGTGTGTGTGTGTGTGTGTGTGTGTGTGTGTGTGTGTGTGTGTGTCTGTGTGTGTGTGTGTGTGTGTGTGTGTGTGTGATGTTATCTATTAAATTAGCAGAAGAAATACAATCATGTTTCCTGTTAATTTGTCTCGTCTCAGAGTAGAGATTGTGAAATCAGTAAATGCTGAATCAATGCTCCAGCTGTTATAGTGAGACTAAGAGGACGTCAAAGGCACTGATCTATGGTCAGTTTTGTGCTAGTCCCTCTAATGGTCAAAGTTAGGGTTTAGGGAGGCTAAGCTGATCCTAGTCCCTCTAATGGTCAAAGTTAGGGTTTAGGGAGGCTAAGCTGATCCTAGTCCCTCTAATGGTCAAAGTTCGGGTTTAGGGAGGCTAAGCTGATCCTAGTCCCTCTAATGGTCAAAGTTAGGGTTTAGGGAGGCTAAGCTGATCCTAGTCCCTCTAATGGTCAAAGTTAGGGTTTAGGGAGGCTAAGCTGATCCTAGTCCCTCTAATGGTCAAAGTTAGGGTTTAGGGAGGCTAAGCTGATCCTAGTCCCTCTAATGGTCAAAGTTAGGGTTTAGGGAGGCTAAGCTGATCCTAGTCCCCCTAATGGTCAAATGTAGTGCAGGGTATAGGGGGCCATTTGGGACTCAGTCCGCGAGTAGCCTAAATTCTCTCTCCCAGTAGGTTACCAGATAGTTCACTCCAGATAGTTTACTCCAGATAGGCCTCAATTTATCATCCAGCTCCCTCCCTCCCTCCCTCCCTCCCTCCCTCCCTATACATATTTGGGTCTCAGTGAGGATAATCATACCCATATAAAGAAAGAGCTAGGCCTACAAACGGTTTAATGGAACATTATTTCAACTACATTGGGTCTTCGCCAGACATCTATACTGTACAATCTAATCCCTTCAGGTACATATCAGTGATATGTTCAACCCTCCATCTCTCCAGTACTGAGTTTATGTATCTTTCTTTCTCTATCCTTCTGTACCCATGACAACTATAACTTCCCCAGGTTTATAATCCCAGACCTTTAATAATGTACCAATGTCTTCCTCAAAGAAGTACACACAAACATCTCTCTCTCTCCCCTCTCTCTCTCTCTCCCTCTCTCCCTCCCTCTCTCCCTCTCTCTCCCCTCTCTCTCTCTCTCTCTCTCTCTCTCTCCCTCTCTCTTTATGTCTCTCTGTCTCTCTCTCTTTATGTCTCTCTGTCTCTCTGTCTCTCAATTCCATTTCTATTTAAGGGCTTTATTGTCATGGGAAACATATGTTAACATTGCCAAAGTAAGTGAAGTAGATAGTAAACAATACAAATTAACAGTAAACATTACACTCACTCTCTGTGTCTCTGTCTGTCTGTATCTAATTGTATAGGGCTCAAATCCGTTTGGCTCTCTCACTTCATGCGTTCCTGCTGTCTGTATGTTTCTGTCTGTATGTTTCTGTCTGTATGTTTCTGTCTGTATGTTTCTGTCTGTATGTTTCTGTCTGTATGTTTCTGTCTGTATGTTTCTGTCTGTATGTTTCTGTCTGTATGTTTCTGTCTGTATGTTTCTGTCTGTGTGTTTCTGTCTGTATGTTTCTGTCTGTATGTTTCTGTCTGTATGTTTCTGTATGTATGTTTCTGTCTGTGTGTTTCTGTCTGTATGTTTCTGTCTGTATGTTTCTGTCTGTATGTTTCTGTCTATGTGTAGCTGTCTGTATGTTTCTGTCTGCATGTATCTGTCTGTATGTTTCTGTATGTATGTTTCTGTCTGTGTGTTTCTGTCTGTATGTATGTTTCTGTCTGTATGTTTCTGTCTGTATGTTTCTGTCTGTATGTTTCTGTCTGTATGTTTCTGTCTATGTGTAGCTGTCTGTATGTTTCTGTCTGCATGTTTCTGTCTGTATGTTTCTGTATGTATGTTTCTGTCTGTGTGTTTATGTCTGTATGTATGTTTCTGTCTGTATGTTTCTGTCTGTATGTTTCTGTCTGTATGTTTCTGTCTATGTGTAGCTGTCTGTATGTTTCTGTCTGTATGTTTCTGCATGTATGTTTCTGCATGTATGTTTCTGCATGTATGTTTCTGTCTGTATGTTTCTGTATGTATGTTTCTGTCTGTGTGTTTCTGTCTGTATGTTTCTGTCTGTATGTTTCTGTCTATGTGTAGCTGTCTGTATGTTTCTGTCTGCATGTATCTGTCTGTATGTTTCTGTATGTATGTTTCTGTCTGTGTGTTTCTGTCTGTATGTATGTTTCTGTCTGTATGTTTCTGTCTGTATGTTTCTGTCTGTATGTTTCTGCATGTATGTTTCTGCATGTATGTTTCTGTCTGTATGTTTCTGTATGTATGTTTCTGTCTGTGTGTTTCTGTCTGTATGTTTCTGTCTGTATGTTTCTGTCTATGTGTAGCTGTCTGTATGTTTCTGTCTGCATGTATCTGTCTGTATGTTTCTGTATGTATGTTTCTGTCTGTGTGTTTCTGTCTGTATGTATGTTTCTGTCTGTATGTTTCTGTCTGTATGTTTCTGTCTGTATGTTTCTGTCTGTATGTTTCTGTCTATGTGTAGCTGTCTGTATGTTTCTGTCTGCATGTTTCTGTCTGTATGTTTCTGTATGTATGTTTCTGTCTGTGTGTTTATGTCTGTATGTATGTTTCTGTCTGTATGTTTCTGTCTGTATGTTTCTGTCTGTATGTTTCTGTCTATGTGTAGCTGTCTGTATGTTTCTGTCTGCATGTATCTGTCTGTATGTTTCTGTATGTATGTTTCTGTCTGTGTGTTTCTGTCTGTATGTATGTTTCTGTCTGTATGTTTCTGTCTGTAAGTTTCTGTCTGTATGTTTCTGTCTGTATGTTTCTGTCTATGTGTAGCTGTCTGTATGTTTCTGTCTGCATGTTTCTGTCTGTATGTTTCTGTATGTATGTTTCTGTCTGTGTGTTTATGTCTGTATGTATGTTTCTGTCTGTATGTTTCTGTCTGTATGTTTCTGTCTATGTGTAGCTGTCTGTATGTTTCTGTCTGTATGTTTCTGCATGTATGTTTCTGCATGTATGTTTCTGTCTGTATGTTTCTGTATGTATGTTTCTGTCTGTGTGTTTCTGTCTGTATGTTTCTGTCTGTATGTTTCTGTCTATGTGTAGCTGTCTGTATGTTTCTGTCTGCATGTATCTGTCTGTATGTTTCTGTATGTATGTTTCTGTCTGTGTGTTTCTGTCTGTATGTATGTTTCTGTCTGTATGTTTCTGTCTGTATGTTTCTGTCTGTATGTTTCTGTCTATGTGTAGCTGTCTGTATGTTTCTGTCTGCATGTTTCTGTCTGTATGTTTCTGTATGTATGTTTCTGTCTGTGTGTTTCTGTCTGTATGTATGTTTCTGTCTGTATGTTTCTGTCTGTATGTTTCTGTCTGTATGTTTCTGTCTATGTGTAGCTGTCTGTATGTTTCTGTCTGTATGTTTCTGCATGTATGTTTCTGCATGTATGTTTCTGCATGTATGTTTCTGTCTGTATGTTTCTGTCTGTATGTTTCTGTCTGTTTGTTTCTGTCTGTATGTTTCTGTCTATGTTTCTGTCTGTATGTTTCTGTCTGTATGTTTCTGTCTGTGTGTTTCTGTCTGTATGTTTCTGTCTATGTGTAGCTGTCTGTATGTTTCTGTCTGTATGTTTCTGTCTGTATGTTTCTGCATGTATGTTTCTGCATGTATGTTTCTGCATGTATGTTTCTGTCTGTATGTTTCTGTCTGTATGTTTCTGTCTGTTTGTTTCTGTCTGTATGTTTCTGTCTGTATGTTTCTGTCTGTATGTTTCTGTCTGTGTGTTTCTGTCTGTATGTTTCTGTCTGTATGTTTCTGTCTGTGTGTTTCTGTCTGTATGTTTCTGTCTGTATGTTTCTGTCTGTGTGTTTCTGTCTGTATGTTTCTGTCTGTATGTTTCTGTCTGTGTGTAGCTGTAAACGCAGCCTTCAGCTCTGTGGTCCTGAGAGCTTATAAATGATCATCCATAAGGACACAAACACAGAGAGAGAGAGGGAGAGAAAGAGAGAAAGAGAGAGAGAGAGAGAGCGAGAGAGAGCGAGAGAGAGAGAGAGCGAGCCACGAGGCCAAACACAAACACGGTGACAGCAGGTGCCAAGGGATGTCGGCATGGCAACCGCAACAGGAAGTGTGTTCTAGCTTCTGCTTGCCTTTCTGCACTACCTGTGTGTGATTGCATTACATGTATTGTACAAACACAGACACACACACAAAGTATATCTCAACAACACTGTTGTACCTCTATATTCCCTTTATTATATCTCAACAACACTGTTATACCACTATATATACCACTATATCAAGATATAAAAATCAACCACTATATCAAGATATAAAAATCAACCACTATATCAAGATATAAAAATCAACTACCATAATGTGTAAAAATCAACCACCATATCAAGATATAAAAATCAACCACCATAATGTGTAAAAATCAACCACCATATCAAGATATAAAAATCAACCACCATAATGTGTAAAAATCAACCACCATATCAAGATATAAAAATCAACCACCATAATGTCACTGTGCGAGAGCGGCGGACACCCTATACAGTTTTGATCTCAGTGTGTGTGTGTGTGTGTGTGTGTGTGTGTGCGCGCGTCTGTGTGTTTATCCTAGGCTACTATGCCCCTACTGTGACGGTTGGCTCTATAGGTTATAATCTGACAGTTTTTAAGGTCAAACTGAGAAAAAGTCTTCAAAATAACACTGAAGACAAGTACCAACCAACAGGGTCACCCCACTGCAGCAGGCCAGACCTGACCTTTCAAAAACCTCCTGTCTGATTTGTGTGTGTGTGTTCTCTCAGAGCCTATACTAACTCATATGAACAGTTTGTGTACATATACACTCTATGTGTCTGTGTGTGTTTGTTTGGGACATTGCTGACGCAGTGAAAGGGTTTCTGATGTCAGCAAACACAAACAACCAATATTAAATGTAGTCTTGTTGACTTTGTAAAATTACCTCATCCTTCAAATCTACCCCCAGCCTTAACCGTTACACAACTGCTGAAATATCAACAGTTGAAATTCTGTTAAGAGCCAACACTTCCCTCTGCTCCAGGCTCCCCTAACCAAAGCCTGATATATTACATATATTTCAAATACAGATATGTAATATATGTACTAATATTTGAAATAAATATATCTAAATAAATGTATTACTCATATGTCCATGTCACGACGGGGTGTGTAAGCAGACCAAAGTGCAGCACAGTAGTCGTTGGTTATATCCATTTAATATATAATGATATTGAACTAACAAACAACACTAGAACAGGTACTCACAAACACTACTCACGTTAACTGACATGGAAGACAACGACCCACACACAGGTGTGGGTCATACAAACATAAGAAGGCTCCCCAATTAGAGACAACGCTTAGCAGCTGCCTCTAATTGGGGACCCAACACAAAACACCACACAGAACTATATGAACTAGATCTGTCAGGCTCTGACCATGGCCAAATAGATGAGCCAAAGGCTTGTCTATGGCCAGAGCCTGACAGTCCATGTACAGTGCATTTGGAAAGTATTCAGAACCCTTGACTTTTATCACAATTTGTTATGTTACAGTCTTTTTTTTCCTGTAACGTGTACGCTGGGAGTCGGGAAGCAAGTACAGGGGGTGAATTTAATAAAAAATAATACATAGAACAAAACAAGAAACACGTGTAGAGTACAGACATGAAACACTGAAACAATCAATAACGCCTTGGAAAAGAACCAAAGTGAATGACATATACATATAGTATAGGGAAGGTAATCAGGAAGGTGATGGAATCCAGGTGAGTCTGATGAGGCACTGGTGCGCGTAACCATGGTGACAGGTATGCGTAATGATGAGGAGCCTGGCGACCTCGAACGCCGGAAAGGGAGAATACGTGACATTCCCCCTCATCAATCTACACACAATAAACCATAATGACAAAACTGTTTTTTAGGGGGCCTCCCGAGTGGTGCAGTGGTCTAAGGCACTGCATCGCAGTGCAAGCTGCATTACTACAGATGCGGGTTCGAGCCCTGTCTGTGTCACAGACGGCTACGACCGGCAGACCCACGAGGCGACGCACATTTGGCCCAGCGTCGTCCGGGTTAGTTTGGCCGGCCGGTTTGTCCTTGTCCCACCGCGCTCTAGGATCTCCTGTGGCGGGCCGGGCGCATGCACGTTGACTCAGTCGCCAGGTGGACGGTCGTTCCTCCGACACATTGGTCCGGCTGGCTTCCGGGTTAAGTGTTCATTGTGTCAAGAAGCAGTGCGGCTTGGTGGGTTGTGTTTCGGAGGACGCACGGCTCTCAACCTTCGCCTCTCCCGAGTCGGTAAGGGAGTTGTAGCGATGGGACAAGACTGTAACTACCAATTGGATATGACAATTATTATTTATTTTTTTAACTAATGTTTTTTAGAAAACTTTTGCAAATTTATTACGAAAAATAACTTAAATATCACATTTACATAAGTATTCAGACCCTTTACTCAGTACTTTGTTGAAGCACCTTTGGCAGCGATTACAGCATCGAGTCTTCTTGGGTCTGACGCTACAAGCTTGGCACACATGTATTTGGAGAGTTTCTCCCATTCTTCTCTGAGGATCCTCAAGCTCTGTCAGGTTGTATGGGGAGCGTCGCTGCACAGCTATTTTCAGGTCTCTCCAGAGATGTTCGATTGGGTTCAAGTCTGGGCTCTGTGCCACTCAAGGACATTCAGAGACTTGTCTCGAAGCCACTCCTGCGTTGTCTTGGCTGTGTGCTTAGGGTCATTGTCTTGTTGGAAGATGAACCTTCACCCCGGTCTGAGGTCTGGAGCAGGTTTTCATCAAGGATCTCTCTGTACTTTACTCCATTCATCTTTCCCTCGATCCTGACTAGTCTCCAAGTCCCTGCCGCTGAAAAACATCCACACAGCATGATGCTGCCACCACCATGCTTCACCATAGGGATGGTGCCAGGTTTCCTCCAGACATGGCGCGTGGCATTCAGGCCAAATAGTTCATTCGTGGTTTCATCAGTATCACGTTTGAAGGTAAGACCCAGGCGCAGACAACGTCGGAATAACAATAATATGTTTATTAGACCAACAGGGGTAGGCACAAGACAGGTCAGGGGACAAGCAGAGTTCTGTAATCCAGAGTAGTGGGGCAAAGGTACAAGACGGCAGGCATTCTCGGGGTCAGGGCAGGCAGAGTTCGGTAATCCAGAGTAGTGGGGCAAAGGTACAAGATGGCAGGCAGGCTCAGGGTCAGGGTCAGGACAGGCAGGAATGGTCAACACCGGGAAAACTAGAAAAACAGGAACTATCACAAGGCAGGAGCAAAGGGGAAAAACTCTGGTAGACTTGACAAGCAAAATGAACTGGCAACTGCCAAACAGAGAACCCAGGTTAAAGTACCCAGGGGCTAATGGGGAAGATGGGCGACACCTGGAGGGGGATGGAGACAAACACATAGACAGGTGAAGCTCTGTCAGAGTGACCATCAGGTTCTTGGTCACCTCCCTGACAAAGGCCTTTCTCCCCTGATTGCTCAGTTTGGCCGGCCGGTCTTGGTGGTTCCAAACGTCTTCCATTAAAAAATTATGGAGGCCACTGTGTTCTTGGGGACATTCAATACTGCAGACATTTTTTGGTACCCTTCCCCAGATCTCTGCCTCGACACAATCCTGCATGATTATTTATGGTCAATATATCTATGAATAATACATACACTGGGGGCCAAAAGTTTGGAATATTACTCATTCAAGGGTTTTTCTTTATTTGCATTATTTTTTACATTGTAGAATGAAAGTGAAGACATCAAAACTATGACATAACACATATGGAATCATGTAGTAACCAAAAAAGTGTTAAACAAATCAAATACATTTTATATTTGAGATTCTTCAAAGTAGCCATCCTTTGCCTTGATGACAGCTTTACACACTCATGGCATTCTCTCAACCAGCTTCATGAGGACCAACACCATTACTGTTTCTCTTTGTGTGCGCAGAAAGTCACTGGAATGTCGAATCTGAAAAATCTATATATATAATGTACAAATGACCTCTGTGCAGTTATCACCTGTATTTGAAAATAAGGTAATTCAACAAGATACCCTGAGGATAATGCGACAGAGTCTGTAAAAAAATCCACACAAGATGAAAAAATAAGGGGTTAATTAGGTCGGGCTACCTGATTTGAAGCCTGATTCTCCACTGTTAGCAACAGTTCCGTCAGCCTGAGTGGCAGGTTAGGTGAATTACAGGTCAGGATAACTAAATTGTCTGGTTAGGATAATTAATTGCTGTTGATGTCTTGTTGTCTCTACCTTCTTGACCTGTGCTGTTGTCTGTTTCCAATAATGTTTGTACCCTGTTTTGTGCTGCTACCATGTTGTGTTGCTACCATGTTGTTGTCATGTTGTGTTGCTACCATGCTGTGTTGTTGTTTTAGGTCTCTCTTTATGTAGTGTTTTGTTGTCTCTCTTGTCGTGATGTGTGTTTTGTCCTATATTTTTATTTAATTTTATTTATATTTTTAATCCCAGCCTCCATCCCCGCTGGAGGCCTTTTGTCAATGGAAGGCCGCCATTGTAAATAAGAATTTGTTCTTCACTGACTTGCCCAGTTAAATAAAGATTTAAAATATAAATAACGTAGCAGGTTAGGTGAATTAACGTGCCAGGTTAGGTGAATTAACGTGGCAGGTTAGGATAATTAGGTTAAGGTTAGGAAAAGGGTTAGGGTAAGGCTTAGCTACAATGCACCCAGACCAAATCAGGTAGCCCGAGCTAATCAGGGCATGACAAATGTTCATGAACATCAAATGTATATTTTAAAAGCAGATTCCTTAATTACCAGTGTCCATTTTCAGACTCAAAAGTTGACTGTTACCATTTGGATTTAATGCAGAGACAGAGTTAATGTTCAGGAAATAGCTAAAGGACACAAAAGACTAACTTCAACTGGCTGGTTTCTGTCCGTAGGCAGTTGAGGCGCCAGACCAGAAGAATCCACTGCAGGGAAAAAATATTATTATTTTTAGCTAGAATAATAATCTAGCTAGCTAGCCAGTTCTATCTATATTGCTGTCAGAGAAACACCTAGCTAGCAAGCAACACCTTATTTGGCAAGCAACATTTAATATTAACTAGCTAGCTTTGGCAATGAAATTATATCAAACGAATACTATATATATATATACTGTATATATATTATAATACTATTCATGCTATTATAATGCTATTCATTGACTACAGCTCAGCGTTCAACACCATAGTGCCCTCAAAGCTCATCATTAAGCTAAGGATCCTGGGACTGAACACCTCCCTCTGCAACTGGATCCTGGACTTCCTGACGGGCCGTCTCCAGGTGGTAAGGGTAGGACAGAACACACCTGCCACGCTGATCCTCAACATTGGGGCCCCTCAGGGGTGCGTGCTCAGTCCCCTCCTGTACTCCCTGTTCACCCATGACTGCATGGCCAGGCACGACTCCAACACCATCATTAAATTTGCAGACGACGCAACAGTGGTATGCCTGATCACGGACAACGACGAGACTATAGGGAGGAGATCAGAGACCTGGCCTTGTGGTGCCAGGACAACAACCTCTCCCTCAACGTAATCAAAACGAAGGAGATGATTGTGGACTACAGGAAAAAGGTTGCCCTCATTCTCATCGACAGGGCTGCAGTGGAGTGGGTTGAGAATGGTCCAAACACACCAAGACAGTCGTGAAGAGGGCACGGCAAAGTCTATTCCACCTCAGGAGACTGAAAAGATTTGGCATGGGTCCTCAGATCCTCAAAAGGTTCTACAGCTGCAACATCGAGAGCATCCTGACTGGCTGCATCACTGACTGGTACGGCAACTGCTCTGCCTCCGACCGCAAGGCACTACAGAGGGTAGTGCGTATGGCCCAGTACATCACTGGGGCCAAGCTTCCTGCCATCCAGGAACTCTATACCAGGCGGTGTCAGAGGAAGGCCCTAAAAATTGTCAAAGACTCCAGCCACCCCAGTCATGAACTGTTCTCTCTGCTACCGCAAGGCAAGCGGTACCGGAGCGCCAAGTCTAGGTCCAAAAGGCTGTTGGTTAGGGCTTTTAAGTAAGCATTTACAACTGTGACAAATCAACTTGATACATGAGTTTTCCGTATGAGTCTCCAAACGAATGTGTGTTTATGTGTATGTGTGTGTGTACATTGAATACAGCGGAAGACAAATGTCCATCTCGTATGGATTAATAAAGTTATTTTTCTTCTTCTCTCCCAACTCAATCTAACCCCTCTCTGCTCTCTCTCCCCCCTCCAGCCCCAGTCCTTCCCCTCCAGCCCCAGCCCATCGACTGCTCAGTAGCCATGATGCTTAGCAGCTCTGTCGAGGTGCCCAGTCCTGGCCACGGCGGCATGTCCGGTCTCTCCGGGATGAGGGCGGCAGTGGTGGGGAACGTTGTCCGGTCCTCCAGTATCTCGGGAGCCATGTACAGCCTGGAGAAGAGTCCCGGGGGTGGCGGTGGGCCGGGAGAGGTGGGAACGCTGGCCGGGAACAAGAAGAGACGCTCAAGCCTTGGAGCGAAGATGGTGGCCATCGTGGGGCTGTCGCAGTGGAGCAAGAGCACTCTGCAGCTCAATCAGCAAGGTGAGTTTCATGTTGTTGTATTTTAGTTGATGGGGTGTTTTTGAGTTGTTGTCGGACATTTTGGATCAGTGGAGCTAAGCCCCTGTTGCTCAACCAGTATGGTCAGTTTCACTTTGGTTTCATTTTTTGGGGGAATTGTTGACGGCCATTTTAGGGCAGTGGAGTTAGTAGGAGCATCCTGTTGCTCAACCAGCAAGGTGTCAGAAATCAAGTTTATCACAATACATTATTCTTATGAATTAGGTTGTTGTTCGTATTCGACCTTGGATGATCGCTCTTCCTCTCTTTCCTTTGCTCATGTTTTCATTCGCCTGCCTGGTTAAAAATACTGCTCCATCTCATCTCCTCTCCTCTCCTCTCCTCTCCTCTCCTCTCCTCTCCTCTCCTCTCCTCTCCTCTCCTCTCCTCTCCTCTCCTCTCCTCTCCTCTTTCTCTTCTCCTCCCCCTCTTCTCCTTCCTCTCTTCTCCTCCCTCTTCTCCTCCTTCTCTTCTCCTCCCTCTTCTCCTCCTTCTCTTCTCCTCCCTCTCTTCTCCTCCCTCTCTTCTCCTCCCTCTTCTCCTCCCTCTTCTCCTCCTCCCTCTCTTTTCCTCCTTCTCTTCTCCTCCCTCTCTTCTCCTCCCTCTTCTCCTCCCTCTCTTCTCCTCCCTCTTCTCCTCCCTCTCTTCTCCTCCTTCTCTTCTCCTCCCTCTTCTCCTCGCTCTCTTCATATCCTTGAAAGCAAAGCATTCTATTACATTTTTCCGGTTCTCTCTTTTCTCTTGCTAATGTCTCTGTTTTCCGTATTCCCTTTGTCTGTTTCAAATACTGTATATCCTGTGCATTTCAGACATCCCTGGTCTGAACGCCAGTGTAAATCTGGGAGGATATTAGTCTATTTGGAGATGATGGTCTAATATGGGTTTGATTTGAGGGAAATATGATATTGATTTTCAGATGAAGATTGGATTCTTAATAGCAAAGCATTTTAATCCTGTTTATACCTTTGGCTACTGATAGTACCTTTGTATTGTATTTAATCTCTCAAATTATTTAATCTGCCTCATAGAATGGTGGTTCTTTTTTCATCCATGGTGCAAGAATACCTCAGCATAGCAGAAAGATGCTGTAGCTGCATAGCTATAGGCTACATAGCTTCACAGTATGGGTAGCTGTAGGTCTGTTGTACACCTATTGGCATATAATGCATGCTAATAATCAGACTCTTTTGGTAAATGTAGCACCCAGAATATTGCTAGCAGCAGTATGGTGATGCTAGCCAGCATAGCTGAGGGTTCCCTTTATTAACCAGGCTGTTCAGTTAAGAACACATTTTTATTTACAATGACATGGTAGCTAGCCTTTGAGATCCCACCAGATCGACATCAGTATTCAACGTTTGCTAGGGTGTTCTGGATGGGGATAGTGGAACGGCTTAAACCACGCACTTCGGCTCCAAGGACCTCGGGTTCAATTCTAGTGCTAGGCACTCGTTAAAATGTTTTCTGTTTGAACCTTATTCCAAACCTTAACCCTTACCTTAACTTGTCAGAATTGTCAATAATTACGTTTATCCCCTCAAACGTTGAATACTGAAGTGAGACCATGAGATCTTGTTGAGCTAGCAGAATTAGTGTGTGTGTGGAGATTCTACTTCCTATAACTTCTTGTTCATGCTACCGTACAGTTATGAATGTAACTACTGTTCCCTGAAGGAGGGAACAAGGTATAACATACTATGGGGAGTCAACGACCAATCACATTCACCTGAAGAAAACTAAAAACACACCCAACCGCCAATGAATGCAGAGGCCGCCCTTGGAAGCCCCGCCTTCCAGGCTATAACACACATTCATTTCCTCAATTCAGTACCGTTCTTCAGCGAGCCAAAACCCCCTGACGGCGAGGGGACAAAATATGTTATACCTTGTTCCCTCCTTCAGGGAACAGTAGTTATATTCATGACTGTACGTTCCCTCTCAGTCGGTCACTCTGTATAACATACAATGAGGACATACAATCACACCCCAAGCTGGCTCAGAGGGTACCAGACTAGGAGGCCCACACAGGTTCCACCGGCTCCACAGAGGGCTAACAGAAAACACCTTTATCCCTAATACAGTCTCATTCCCAACTTCTCTAAATTAAACCCTCTCTCCCCCGGTCTCAACCCTCTCTCCCCCAGTCTCAACCCTCTCTCCCCCAGTCTCAACCCTCTCTCCCCCAGTCTCAACCCTCTCTCCCCCAGTCTCAACCCTCTCTCCCCCAGTCTCAACCCTTTCTCCCCCCGTCTCAACCCTCTCCCCCCCAGTCTTTCCCCCAGTCTCAACCCTCTCCCCCCCAGTCTTTCCCCCCGTCTCAACCCTCTCTCCCCCAGTCTCAACCCTCTCCCCCCCAGTCTTTCCCCCAGTCTCAACCCTCTCCCCCCCAGTCTTTCCCCCAGTCTCAACCCTCTCCCCCCCAGTCTTTCCCCCAGTCTCAACCCTCTCCCCCCCAGTCTTTCCCCCAGTCTCAACCCTCTCCCCCCCAGTCTTTCCCCCAGTCTCAACCCTCTCTCAAGCTCTGACACAGTGACCATATATAACATACAAGCTCTCTGTTACCCTAGCAACTCTCCCTACTACCTCCCCCTCTCACCTTCTCAACCTGCCACTCGTTCCTGGCACTCATTTACTTCCTGATGGTTGGTCTGTGACACAAAGGCATTTATTGTCATGAATCTTGTTCTGGAGGCAGCTCTGCACAGTGGTTACTAGCTGGCACAGCCACAAAGTCATCACATCTGATTTTAGAGAGAGAGAGAGAGAGGGGGGGGGGAGAGAGAGAGAGAGAGAGAGAGAGAGAGAGAGAGAGAGAGAGAGAGAGAGAGAGAGGGAGGGAGGGGAGAGAGCGAGAGAGAAACTGGGAAAGAAAGAGAAATGCGGGTAGAAAGTGTGAGGAGGGAGAGAGAGAGGACAGAGAGAGAGGACAGAGAGAGAGGACAGAGAGAGAGAGAGAGAGAGAGAGGTGACAGAGAGAGAGGACACAGGGGAGAGAGAGGACAGAGAGAGAGAGAGAGAGGTGACAGAGAGAGAGGACACAGGGGAGAGAGAGAGAGGACAGAGAGACAGATGTGTTGCGCTGTTGGTGGTAGGTGCACTTGATTCAGAAGCCCTGTTGGTGGAAGGTGCACTTGATTCAGAAGCCCTGTTGGTGGTAGGTGCACTTGATTCAGAAGCCCTGTTGGTGGAAGGTGCACTTGATTCAGAAGCTCTATTGGTGGTAGGTGCACTTGATTCAGAAGCCCTGTTGGTGGAAGGTGCACTTGATTCAGAAGCGTTGTTGGTGGTAGGTGCCACTGCTGTAAAACCACTGCTGTAAAACAACACATTTCATTGAACCTATATGGTGTGAACATTTTTTAATAAAAAAAGGTTTTAAAAAGTTCCATAATGATTCTAACAGGCTGCATAATAATAGAAATAAAACGATAGGCCCATGTCCCAAATGATTGCACAAAGTTAGCCTTCTATGATCCACTATCGCTAGCGACCCTTTATTTAACTAGGCAAGTCAATTAAGAACAAATTCTTATTTACAATGACGGCCTACACCGGCCAAACCCAGACCACGCTGGGCCAATGTTCGCCGCCCTATGGGACTCCCAATCACGGCTGGTTGTGATACAGTCTGGATCAGGAACAACGGACGTAACAGAGGAAAGAAAGGTAAACAAAATAGAATGATGCAAAATGTAAGCTACAAATGTAAGAAACCCAACACTAAAGTGATGTTGGTATTACTGACGGTGGTTCCCAATAGTGGCTAATACACTATATATACAAAAGTATGTGGACACCGCTTCAAATTTAGTGGATTTGGCTATTTCAGCCACACCCATTGCTGACACGTGTATAAAATCGAGCACACAGACATGCAATCTCCATAGATAAACATTGGCAGTAGAATGGCCTTACTGAAGAGCTCAGTGACTTTCAACATGGCACCGTCTGCCCTGCTAGAGCTGCCCCAGTCAACTGTAAGTGCTGTTATTGTGAAGTGGAAACATCTAGGAGCAACAACTGCTCAGCCACGAAGTGGTAGGTCACACATGCTCACAGAATGGGACCGCCGAGTGCTGAAGCATGTAGCGTGTAAGAATCGTCTGCCCTCGGTTGCAACACTTACTACCAAGTTTCAAACAATAAATGTTTGTCAGGAGCTTCATGAAATGGGTTTCCATGGCCGAGCAGCCGCACACAAGCCTAAGATCACCATGCACAATGGCAAGTGTCAGCTGGAGTGGTGTAAAGCTCGCCACAATTGGACTCTGGAGCAGTGGAAACGCGCTCTCTGGGGTGATGGCAGTCCGACGGACGAATCTGGGTTCAACGGATGCTAGGAGAATGCTACCTACCCATCTGTAAAGTCTGTTGGAGTAGGAATAGGGCTGTTTTTCATGGGTCAGGCTAAGCCCCTTGGTTACAGAGAAGGGAAATATTAACGCCACAGCATACAATGACATTCTAGATGATTCTGTGCTTCCAACTTTGTGGCAACAGTTTGGGGAAGGCCCCTTTCATATTTCAGCATGACAATGCCCCCATGCACAAAGCAAGGTCCATACAGAAATGGTTTGTCGAGATCGGTGTGGAAGAACTTTAGTGGTCTGCACATAGCCCTGACCTCAACCCCATCAAACACCTTTGGGATGAATTGGAACGTCGACTGTGAGCCAGGCCTAATCGCCCAACATCAGTGCCGACCTCACTAATGCTCTTGTGGCTGAATGGAAGCAAGTCCCCACAGCAATGTTCCAACGTCTGGTGGAAAGCCTTCCCAGAAGAGTGGAGTCTGTTAAAGCAGCAAAGTGGGACCAACTCCATATTAACGTCCATGATTTTGGAATAAGATGTTAGATGAGCAGGTGTCCACATACTTTTGGTCACGTAGTGTACGTAGCCCATCTAAAATGTGCCTTCAGAAAGTATTCACACATTTGACTTTTTCCAAATGTTGTGTTACAGACTGAATTAAAAATGTATTCAATTAAGATTATTTTGTCACTGGCCTACACACAATATCAAAGTGGAATTAGGTTTTTTGAAATGTTTACAAATTAAATAAAAAATGAAAAGCTGAAATGTCTTGAGTCAATCATTTTGGAATGACGACCTCATCTCTCTACCCGACACATACACATTTCTGTAAGGTCCCTCAGTCTAGCAGTTCATTTCAAACACAGATTGAACCACAAAGTCCAGAGAGTTTTTCAATTGTTTCGCAAAGAAGGGTGCCTCTTGGTAGATGGGTAAAAAAAACAGACATTTAATATCCTTGAGCCTGGTGAAGTTGTTAATTACACCCAGTCACTACAAATATACATGCGTTCTTTCTAACTCAGTTGCCAGAGAGGAAGGAAACCGCTCAGTGATTTCACCATGAGGCCAATGTTACATTTAAAACAGTTACAGAGTTTAATGGCTGTGATAGGAGAAAACTGAGGATGGATCAACAACAATATTAACCTAATTGACAGAGTGAAAAGACGGAAGCCTGTACAGAATATAAATATTCCAAAACATGCATCTTGTTTGCATCAAGGTAATGTGGCAAAGTGTTATGTTTGGGGCAAATCCAATACAACACATTACTGAGTACCACTCTCCATATGTTCATGCATGGTGGTGCTGCATCATGCTATGGGTATGCTTGTAATCGTTAAGGATCGGTTGTTTTTTGGGATAAAAAATAAATGGAATGGACCTAACCACAGGAGTATTTTGTGTAGATCGTTGACAAATAATTACAATGAAATACATTTTAATCCCACTTTGTAACGCAACAAAATGTGTAAAAAGTAAAGGGGTGTGAAAACTTTCTGAAGGCTCTGTAAATATTAGTAAGTGGAGACCAGGAGACACTGGCTCTCCAGCGTTCCACAGGGACACTGGACCATGTTGACTCCAAGGCTTCCCACAGTTGTGACAAGTTGGCTGGATGTCATTTGGGTGGTGGACCATTCTTGATACACACAGGAAACTGTTCAGTGTGAAAAACCTGGCAGTGTTGCAGTTCTTGACACAAACCAGTGCGCCTGGCACCTACTACCATACCCCGTTCAAAGGCAGTTACATATTTTGTCTTGCCCATTCACCCTCTGAATGGCACACACACACAATCCGTGTCTCAATTGTATCAAAGCTAACCTGTCTCCTTCCCTTCGTCTATACTGATTGAAGTGGATTTAACAAGTGACTCTATTCAATTTAAATTCCAGACAATTGGAGAAGGACATTGACAATCCAATTCTCTTCAATGCTTTTCAATTAGAAAAATTGAATTGGAATTTGATTTACTTTCCGGATTGACTAGATTTGCCCCTGCTATCCTGTCCCAAACCTGTTTAGGGCTGGGTCGTTTAGAATTGCCACTGCTATCCTGTCCTGAGACTGTTTATGGCTGGGTCGTTTAGAATTGCCCCTGCTATCCTGTCCTGGGCCTTTTTGGGGCTGGGTCGTTTAGAATTGCCCCTGCTATCCTGTCCTGGGCCTTTTTGGGGCTGGGTCGTTTAGAATTGCCCCTGCTATCCTGTCCTGGGCCTTTTTGGGGCTGGGTCGTTTAGAATTGCCCCTGCTGTCCTGGGCCTTTTTGGGGCTGGGTCGTTTAGAATTGCCCCTGCTGTCCTGGGCCTTTTTGGGGCTGGGTCATTTAGAATTGCCCCTGCTGTCCTGAGCCTTTTTGGGGCTGGGTCGTTTAGAATTGCCCCTGCTGTCCTGGGCCTTTTTGGGGCTGGGTCGTTTAGAATTGCCCCTGCTGTCCTGGGCCTTTTTGGGGCTGGGTCATTTAGAATTGCCCCTGCTGTCCTGAGCCTTTTTGGGGCTTGGTCGTTTAGAATTGCCCCTGCTGTCCTGAGCCTTTTTGGGGCTGGGTCGTTTAGAATTGCCCCTGCTGTCCTGGGCCTTTTTGGGGCTGGGTCGTTTAGAATTGCCCCTGCTGTCCTGAGCCTTTTTGGGGCTGGGTCGTTAGCCCTTAATGTAGCAGATTAGAGAAGTGAAACCACTAATCTAGACACACATACGCACACACACACTTTTACAACAGTTTAGGACAGCTTCCTACAGTTTAGAACACAGAGAACAGAGGTAACCTATAGTAACCTATAGTAACCTGTAGTAACCTGTATTAACCTATAGTAACCTGTAGTAACCTGTAGTAACCTGTAGTAACCTATAGTAACCTGTAGTAACCTGTAGTAACCTATAGTAACATGTAGTAACCTGTAGAAACCTGTAGTAAC
>CM042396.1:32293685-32298685 GCA_023634145.1 Thymallus thymallus
CATCTCTCTGTCTCCCTCCCTCCTTCTCCATCTCTCTGTCTCCCTCCCTCCTTCTCCATCTCTGTCTCCCTCCCTCCTTCTCCATCTCTGTCTCCCTCCCTACCTTCTCCATCTCTCTGTCTCCCTCCCTCCCTCCTTCTCCATCTCTCTGTCTCCCTCCCTCCTTCTCCAGCTCTCTGTCTCCCTACCTCCTTCTCCATCTCTCTGTCTCCCTCCCTCCTTCTCCATCTCTGTCTCCCTACCTCCTCCATCTCTCTGTCTCCCTCCCTCCCTCCTTCTCCATCTCTGTCTCCCTCCCTCCCTCCTTCTCCATCTCTCTGTCTCCCTCCCTCCCTCCTTCTCCATCTCTCTGTCTCCCTCCCTCCTTCTCCATCTCTCTGTCTCCCTCCCTCCTTCTCCATCTCTCTGTCTCCCTCCCTCCTTCTCCATCTCTGTCTCCCTCCCTCCCTCCTTCTCCATCTCTCTGTCTCCCTCCCTCCTTCTCCATCTCTCTGTCTCCCTCCCTCCTTCTCCAGCTCTCTGTCTCCCTACCTCCTTCTCCATCTCTCTGTCTCCCTCCCTCCTTCTCCATCTCTCTGTCTCCCTCCCTCCTTCTCCATCTCTCTGTCTCCCTCCCTCCTTCTCCATCTCTCTGTCTCCCTCCCTCCTTCTCCATCTCTCTGTCTCCCTCCTTCTCCATCTCTCTGTCTCCCTACCTCCTTCTCCATCTCTCTCCCTCCTTCTCCATCTCTCCATCTGTCTCTGTCTCCATCCTTCCTCTATAATGGTAGTCAAACCATTGGGATGCCACATAACACATTAATCTCTGGTTGACAGGTATAAACACTATTTATACCCTGGATGTATTCTACACTGTGTCAAGCCAGTTTGCACTCAGTGTGTGTACAATAGGAATACCATAAACGTATGTAACTGCACCCATCCACAACTGACCGACTATATCTGATAAATAAAGAATCTGAGGCCCGCAACCGACCCTAACCAGAGCTGCAGAACCAATTATTTTACACTGTTTTTATTTGTTGTTGGCAGATTTGAGATGTTTCTGCTTATAATTTCCAATATTTAGGTTATTTGTTAATCAACTTGTCTATAATTTAGATACATGCAGCTTCTCTTCTGTCATTATATGTTGCCCTAGAATACTTTTTGCCTCCTTGGATCAAAGTTAACTTTTTCTGCACTAAAAACCCCTCAGTGCAGCCTATAGATTTAAATGACACAATCATTAAACTATTGTTCTCTTTATTTAACCCTCCCTTCATCCACACAATATTTCATGAACCTAAACCCGCTGCACCGCGGACATAAACGTAGGGGCTGCGGGTGATGAGTCAACCTGAGCATCACTAGTGTGTGTACGCATTGTGTGTGTCTCTGTGTATGGGTGTAGGATCTTTGTGTGTGTGTGTGTGTGTGCATTGTCTGTGTCTCTGTGTAGGATCTTTGTGTGTGTGTGCACTGGGGACTCTAGTATTACTCAGCCAGCCTGAATCCAACAAACTGCATTAGGTAATTGCCATGCAGAGAGATATAGAACAGAAACTCTGCATGTGTCCTAAATGGCACCCTATTCTCTGTAGTGCACTACTTTTGACCGGAGCCCCTCACAGCATTGTAGACTACTGCAGGTTATGTAATGGTTTATTTTAGCTGCTGCATCGACACTCTGAAAGACCAAAATACACTCAGTATAAAACTGGTTCTACAGGACAGGTTGTATCTGTATCTGAACTGCTCAGCTTAACTAAGGCAAATAGTGTTTTCTGATAACCCCAGAGAACTGATAACTAGCCTACCTCCCAGATGTCTGATAACCCCAGAGAACTGATAACTAGCCTACGTCCCAGATGTATGGTAACCCCAGAGAACTGATAACTAGCCTACGTCCCAGATTTCTGATAACCCCAGAGAACTCAGGGTGCTTGTCAAATATGCATAATCATAACCATATCAATAGAAGGGTACATATATTTGTATGGTCATAATGACAGAACAGCTAGTCTACATTGCCTTCAGAAAGTATTCACATCCCTATTTTTTTTACAAATTAAATAAAAATGAAAGCTGGAATGTCTTGAGTATTCATCCCCATCAAGCCTAAATAAGTTCAGGAGTAAAAATGTGCTTAACAAGTCACATGATAAGTTGCATGGACTCACTGTGTGCAATAATAGTGTTTAACATATTTTTTAATGACTACCTCATCTCTGTACCCCACACATACAATTATCTGTAAGGTCCCTCAGTCGTGTGAATTTCAAACACAGATTCAACCACAAAGACCAGGGAGGGTTTCCAATGCCTATTGGTTGATGGGTCAAAATAAAAATAAAAGCAGACATTGAATATCCCTTTGAGGATGGTGAAGTTAATAATTACACTTTGGATGGTGTATCAATGCACCCAGTCACTACAAAGATATAGGCATCCTTCCTGACTCAGTTGCCAGAGAGGAAGGAAACTGCTTCAGAGATTTATTTCACCAAGAGGCCAATGGGATTTTAAAACAGTTACAGAGTTTAATGGCTGTGAGGAGAAAACTGAGGATGGATCAACAACATTGTAGTTACTCCACAATACTAACCTAAATGACAGAGTGAAAAGGAAGGAAGCCTGTACAGAAAAAAAATATTCCAAAACATGCAACAAGGCACTGAAGTAATACTGCAAAACAATGTGGCAAAGCAATTCACTTTTTGTCCTGAATACAAAGTGTTATGTTTGGTGTAAATCCAATACAACACATTACTAAGCACCGTTAGTCACTTACGTGGTGAGTGTCAGACCAAGACGCAACGCAGTGGTAGTTCGACATGTATTTTATTCATGCAAACTTAAACTCAGAAAACAACAAAGATACTCGGCTCACAGGCACTAACACAAAACAATGATCCACAAGACACTGGTGAAACACATTAACTTAAATATGGCCCCCAATTAGAAACAATGCAAAGCAGCTGCCACTAATTGGGGACCAACACAAAACCAAACATAGACACACATAGAAACCCCCTGTCAGGCTCTGACCATGCCAACATAGAGAATGCCAGAGGCCTCCCTAGTATTCTAGTTCTGTATTGTTTTGTGTTGGGTCCCCAATTAGAGGCAGCTGCTCTGCGTTGTCTCTGATTGGGGATCCTACATTAGTTGTAATGTTCCACACCTTAGTGTGGTTCATTGTCTTGCATGTCAGTCTGAGAGGAGGAAGTGTATTTCCGTTTGTTATATGTTGTTGTTTTATGTAGTTTGTCAAGTATATTTAGTTAATAAATGGATATGTTGAACTATCACTGCGCTGCGCCTTGGTCTATCTACACACCCAGTCGTGACAAATACACCTTCACTATGGTGAATCACTAAAACAATACAGAAATACACCTTCACTATGGTGAATCACTAAAACAATACAGATATATGCCTTCACTATGGTGAATCACTAAAACAATACAGATATACGCCTTCACTATGGTGAATCACTAAAACAATACAGAAATACACCTTCACTATGGTGAATCACTAAAACAATACAGATATACGCCTTCACTATGGTGAATAACTAAAACAATACAGATATACGCCTTCACTATGGTGAATCACTAAAACAATACAGAAATACGCCTTCACTATGGTGAATCACTAAAACAATACAGATATACGCCTTCACTATGGTGAATCACTAAAACAATACAGATATACGCCTTCACTATGGTGAATCACTAAAACAATACAGAAATACACCTTCACTATGGTGAATCACTAAAACAATACAGAAATATGCCTTCACTATGGTGAATCACTAAAACAATACAGAAATACACCTTCACTATGGTGAATCACTAAAACAATACAGATATACGCCTTCACTATGGTGAATCACTAAAACAATACAGAAATACGCCTTCACTATGGTGAATCACTAAAACAATACAGATATACGCCTTCACTATGGTGAATCACTAAAACAATACAGAAATACACCTTCACTATGGTGAATCACTAAAACAATACAGAAATACACCTTCACTATGGTGAATCACTAAAACAATACAGAAATACACCTTCACTATGGTGAATCACTAAAACAATACAGAAATACACCTTCACTATGGTGAATCACTAAAACAATACAGAAATACACCTTCACTATGGAGAATCACTAAAACAATACAGAAATACACATTCACTATGGAGAATCACTAAAACAATACACAAATACATCTTCACTATGGTGAATCACTAAAACAATACACAAATACACCTTCACTATGGTGAATCACTAAAACAATACAGAAATACACCTTCACTATGGTGAATCACTAAAACAATACAGAAATACACCTTCACTATGGTGAATCACTAAAACAATACAGAAATACACATTCACTATGGAGAATCACTAAAACAATACACAAATACACCTTCACTATGGTGAATCACTAAAACAATATAGAAATACACCTTCACTATGGTGAATCACTAAAACAATACAGAAATACACCTTCACTATGGTGAATCACTAAAACAGTACAGAAATACGTCTTCAATTTGGTGAATCACTAAAACAATACAGAAATACGCCTTCACTATGGTGAATCACTAAAACAATACAGAAATACACCTTCACTATGGTGAATCACTAAAACAATACAGAAATACACCTTCACTATGGTGAATCACTAAAACAATACAGAAATACACCTCACTATGGTGAATCACTAAAACAATACAGAAATACACCTTCACTATGGTGAATCACTAAAACAATACAGAAATACACTACGGAAAAAGAAGGAGACTCTAACCACTTCTGGGAAAATTGGAAAACACTAAACAAACAACATGAAGACATATCTATCCAAAACAGAGATGTCTGGATAAACCACTTCTCCAATCTATTTGGCTCTATAACAATGAACAAACAGCAAAAACATATATGATCAAATACAAATCCTAGAATCAACTATTAAAGACCAGAACCCACTGGATTCTCCAATTAC
>CM042396.1:32303685-32371185 GCA_023634145.1 Thymallus thymallus
TGGCAGGGAGATGCAGCAGGGAGCTGGCAGGGAGATGCAGCAGAGAGCTAGCAGGGAGATGCAGCAGAGAGCTAGCCAGACAGGCCTCTGGTGGAACTGATGGGAAACTAGTGTAAAAGCTTGAGTACACACCCTTCTAAACAAACTGTGTTATCACGTCACTGTGTCAGCAGGCTTACCTGTCAACCGTACCACCACGTGTGTGTGTGTGTGTGTGTGTGTGTGTGTGTGTGTGTGTGTGTGTGTGTGTGTGTGTGTGTGTGTGTGTGTGTGTGTGTGTAATACCTGTAATAATCTCTGGATCTGTGTGGCCTACAACTGTGGCAGAAAGTAAGGCTACAATTAGATACAGAATGAACACACATTGGTTTTTTATCACTTATCAGAATAATTGTGGGAGTGTTTCCCATTTAATCAAATCAAAGTTTATTTGTCACATGCGCCGAATACAACAGGTGTAGACCTTACAGTGAAATGCTTACTTACAAGCCCTTAACCAACAATACAACAGGTGTAGACCTTACAGTGAAATGCTTACTTACAAGCCCTTAACCAACAATACAACAGGTGTAGACCTTACAGTGAAATGCTTACTTACAAGCCCTTAACCAACAATACAACAGGTGTAGACCTTACAGTGAAATGCTTACTTACAAGCCCTTAACCAACAATACAACAGGTGTAGACCTTACAGTGAAATGCTTACTTACAAGCCCTTAACCAACAATACAACAGGTGTAGACCTTACCGTGAAATGCTTACTTACAAGCCCTTAACCAACAATACAACAGGTGTAGACCTTACAGTGAAATGCTTACTTACAAGCCCTTAACCAACAATACAACAGGTGTAGACCTTACCGTGAAATGCTGACCTACAAGCCCTTAACCAACAATACAACAGGTGTAGACCTATCAGTGAAATGCTTACTTACAAGCCCTTAACCAACAATACAACAGGTGTAGACCTTACAGTGAAATGCTTACTTACAAGCCCTTAACCAACAATACAACAGGTGTAGACCTTACAGTGAAATGCTTACTTACAAGCCCTTAACCAACAATACAACAGGTGTAGACCTTACCGTGAAATGCTGACCTACAAGCCCTTAACCAACAATACAACAGGTGTAGACCTATCAGTGAAATGCTTACTTACAAGCCCTTAACCAACAATACAACAGGTGTAGACCTTACAGTGAAATGCTTACTTACAAGCCCTTAACCAACAATACAATTCAAGAAATAGAGTTAAGAAAATATCTACTAAATAAACTAAAGTAAAAATTAATTATGAAACAAAATAAAATGACACTAACGAGGCTTTATACAGGAAGTACCAGTACAGAGTCAATGTGAGGAGGTTATATACAGGAAGTACCAGTACAGAGTCAATGTGAGGAGGCTATATACAGGACGTACCAGTACAGAGTCAATGTGAGGAGGCTATATACAGGAAGTACCAGTACAGAGTCAATGTGAGGAGGCTATATACAGGAAGTACCAGTACAGAGTCAATGTGAGGAGGCTATATACAGGAAGTACCGGTACAGAGTCAATGTGAGGAGGCTATATACAGGAAGTACCAGTACAGAGTCAATGTGAGGAGGCTATATACAGGTGGTACCGGTACAGAGTCAATGTGAGGAGGCTATATACAGGAAGTACCAGTACAGAGTCAATGTGAGGAGGCTATATACAGGAAGTACCAGTACAGTGTCAATATGAGGAGGCTATATACAGGAAGTACCAGTACAGAGTCAATGTGAGGAGGTTATATACAGGAAGTACCAGTACAGAGTCAATGTGAGGAGGCTATATACAGGAAGTACCAGTACAGAGTCAATGTGAGGAGGCTATATACAGGAAGTACCAGTACAGAGTCAATGTGAGGAGGCTATATACAGGAAGTACCAGTACAGAGTCAATGTGAGGAGGCTATATACAGGAAGTACCAGTACAGAGTCAATGTGAGGAGGCTATATACAGGAAGTACCAGTACAGAGTCAATGTGAGGAGGCTATATACAGGAAGTACCAGTACAGAGTCAATGTGAGGAGGCTATATACAGGAAGTACCAGTACAGAGTCAATGTGAGGAGGCTATATACAGGAAGTACCAGTACAGAGTCAATGTGAGGAGGCTATATACAGGAAGTACCAGTACAGAGTCAATGTGAGGAGGCTATATACAGGAAGTACCAGTACAGAGTCAATGTGAGGAGGCTATATACAGGAAGTACCAGTACAGAGTCAATGTGAGGAGGCTATATACAGGAAGTACCAGTACAGAGTCAATGTGAGGAGGCTATATACAGGAAGTACCAGTACAGAGTCAATGTGAGGAGGCTATATACAGGAAGTACCAGTACAGAGTCAATGTGAGGAGGCTATATACAATGTAAATATTCCGGGTGGCCATTTGATTAATTGTTCAGCAGTCTTATGGCTGGGGGGTAGAAGCTCTTAAGGAGCCTTTTGGACCTAGACTTGGATCTCTCTCTGGGTCTTTCTTTGACACTGCCTAGTATATATAGCGGGTGAAATAAGTATTGAACACGTCACCATTTTTCTCAGTAAATATATTTCCAAAGGTGCTATTGACATGAAAGTTTCACCAGATGTTGGTAACAACCCAAGTAATTGAACACATGAAGAAAGGGAGGTGCAAAAAGGCATGGAAAGCCAAGACAACAGCTGAAAACTATCAGTAATTAAAAAGCAATCCAGCCCCCTCTCAGTGCAAATTAATATCAGCTGGTTCAGTTCCAACTGATGGCCTCCAAAAAGGTCTCATTGCCAAGGTGTCACACAAGACACATCTCATGATGGGTAAAAGCAAAGAGCTGTCTCAAGACATTCGCAACCTAATTGTTGCAAAACATAATGATGGCATTGGTTATAGGCGCATTTCTAAGCTTCTGAATGTTCCAGTGAGCACTGTTGGGGCCATAATACGGAAGTGGAAAGACAATTATTTCACCATAAATTTGTTTTGGTTTCTTTGTATGTATGGATTACCTGGGTTGTTATGTCAATAGCACCTTTGGAAATATATTTACTGAGAAAAATGGTGACGTGTTCAATACTTATTTCACCCGCTCTAGGTCCTGGATGGCAGGAAGCTTGGCCCCAGTGATGTACTGGGTTGTACGCACTACCCTCTGTAGTGCCTTACGGTCAGATGCCGAGCAGTTGCCATACCAGGCGGTGACGCAACCAGTCAGGATGCTCTCGATGGTGCAGCTGTAGAACCTTTTGAGGATCTTGGGACCCATGCCAAATCCCATCAGTCTCCTGCACAATGCACCAATGCATTGCTGGCATTGGCTTATTTGACATTCTTTTTGGGCCACCCAACCAATTTCAATTTTTCTTTACAATTATTTAACTAGTCAGTTAAGAACAAATTCTTATTTACATAGAACTGTGACTTAGAGATCTCAGTGAAAGCAAGTCTAAGAAGTGGTAGGTCTGTTCTATGTGCGCTATTTCCATGCTTCCCGTTTTTAACTTTTGTTTTTGCATCTTTTACTTTCAGCTTTGTACACAACTAAAAATACAATATTTTGGGTTATTGAAAATATACAGTATTTCACAGCGGTTTAGATGGTACAATGATTCTCTACATTCTCTGTGCTTGTTTTGTTCTGAAATTAGGTTCACTATTCGTATTTTAGCAACCATAAAATGGCGCCGTGCAACTTTAAACCTTGACTCGTTGTTGTCAGATAATTCGATACTAGATACTAGAAGTCTTCAGAACTGTCTTCAGCGGTCCTTTAACCCCTAACCTCTAACCTCTGACCTCTTATCTCCAGAAGAACGAGCGAAGAAGCTGCGCAGTACGATCCGGCGGAGCACGGAGACGGGCATCGCTGTGGAGATGAGGAACCGGGTCACGCGACAGGGCAGCAAGGAGTCCACCGACGGCAGCACCAACTCCAACAGCTCTGACGGAACGTATGTTACTAATAAACGTTATACTACCATAATACTATCATTATATTACCATCCATCTATCATTATATTACATCCATCTATCATTATATTACATCCATCTATCATTATATTACCATCCATCTATCATTATATTACCATCCATCTATCATTATATTACATCCATCTATCATTATATTACATCCATCTATCATTATATTACCATCCATCTATCATTATATTACCATCCATCTATCATTATATTACATCCATCTATCATTATATTACATCCATCTATCATTATATTACCATCCATCTATCATTATATTACCATCCATCTATCATTATATTACATCCATCTATCATTATATTACATCCATCTATCATTATATTACCATCCATCTATCATTATATTACCATCCATCTATCATTATATTACATCCATCTATCATAATATTACCATCCATCTATCATTATATTACATCCATCTATCATTATATTACCATCCATCTATCATTATATTTTACCATCCATCTATCATTATATTACCATCCATCTATCATTATATTACCATCCATCTATCATTATATTACATCCATCTATCATTATATTACATCCATCTATCATTATATTACATCCATCTATCATTATATTACCATCCATCTATCATTATATTACCATCCATCTATCATTATATTACCATCCATCTATCATTATATTACATCCATCTATCATTATATTACATCCATCTATCATTATATTACATCCATCTATGATTATATTACCATCCATCTATCATTATATTACATCCATCTATCATTATATTACCATCCATCTATCATTATATTACCATCCATCTATCATTATATTACCATCCATCTATCATTATATTACCATCCATCTATCATTATATTACCATCCAACTATCATTATATTACATCCATCTATCATTATATTACATCCATATATCATTATATTACCATCCATATATCATTATATTACATCCATCTATCATTATATTACATCCATCTATCATTATATTACATCCATCTATCATTATATTACATCCATCTATCATTATATTACCCTCCATCTATCATTATATTACCATCCATCTATCATTATATTACCATCCATCTATCATTATATTACCATCCATCTATCATTATATTACCATCCATCTATCATTATATTACATCCATCTATCATTATATTACATCCATCTATCATTATATTACATCCATCTATCATTATATTACATCCATCTATCATTATATTACATCCATCTATCATTATATTACCATCCATCTATCATTATATTACCATCCATCTATCATTATATTACATCCATCTATCATTATATTACATCCATCTATCATTATATTACCATCCATCTATCATTATATTACCATCCATCTATCATTATATTACATCCATCTATCATTATATTACATCCATCTATCATTATATTACCATCCATCTATCATTATATTACCATCCATCTATCATTATATTACATCCATCTATCATTATATTACATCCATCTATCATTATATTACCATCCATCTATCATTATATTACCATCCATCTATCATTATATTACATCCATCTATCATAATATTACCATCCATCTATCATTATATTACATCCATCTATCATTATATTACCATCCATCTATCATTATATTACCATCCATCTATCATTATATTACCATCCATCTATCATTATATTACATCCATCTATCATTATATTACATCCATCTATCATTATATTACCATCCATCTATCATTATATTACCATCCATCTATCATTATATTACATCCATCTATCATTATATTACATCCATCTATCATTATATTACCATCCATCTATCATTATATTACATCCATCTATCATTATATTACCATCCATCTATCATTATATTACCATCCATCTATCATTATATTACCATCCATCTATCATTATATTACCATCCATCTATCATTATATTACCATCCATCTATCATTATATTACCATCCATCTATCATTATATTACCATCCAACTATCATTATATTACATCCATCTATCATTATATTACATCCATATATCATTATATTACCATCCATATATCATTATATTACATCCATCTATCATTATATTACATCCATCTATCATTATATTACATCCATCTATCATTATATTACCATCCATCTATCATTATATTACATCCATCTATCATTATATTACCATCCATCTATCATTATATTACCATCCATCTATCATTATATTATATCCATCTATCATTATATTACCATCCATCTATCATTATATTACCATCCATCTATCATTATATTACATCCATCTATCATTATATTACATCCATCTATCATTATATTACCATCCATCTATCATTATATTACATCCATCTATCATTATATTACCATCCATCTATCATTATATTACCATCCATCTATCATTATATTACCATCCATCTATCATTATATTACCATCCATCTATCATTATATTACCATCCATCTATCATTATATTACCATCCAACTATCATTATATTACATCCATCTATCATTATATTACATCCATATATCATTATATTACCATCCATATATCATTATATTACATCCATCTATCATTATATTACATCCATGTATCATTATATTACATCCATCTATCATTATATTACATCCATTTATCATTATATTACCATCCATCTATCATTATATTACCATCCATCTATCCATCCATCTATCATTATATTACATCCATCTATCATTATATTACCATCCATCTATCATTATATTACCATCCATCTATCATTATATTACATCCATCTATCATTATATTACCATCCATCTATCATTATATTACCATCCATCTATCATTATATTACATCCATCTATCATTATATTACCATCCATCTATCATTATATTACCATCCATCTATCATTATATTACCATCCATCTATCATTATATTACCATCCATCTATCATTATATATATTACATCCATCTATCATTATATTACCATCCATCTATCATTATATTACCATCCATCTATCATTATATTACCATCCATCTATCATTATATTACCATCCATCTATCATTATATTACCATCCATCTATCATTATATTACCATCCATCTATCATTATATTACCATCCATCTATCATTATATTACCATCCATCTATCATTATATTACATCCATCTATCATTATATTACATCCATCTATCATTATATTACCATCCATCTATCATTATATTACCATCCATCTATCATTATATTACCATCCATCTATCATTATATTACCATCCATCTATCATTATATTACCATCCATCTATCATTATATTACCATCCATCTATCATTATATTACCATCCATCTATCATTATATTACCATCCATCTATCATTATATTACCATCCATCTATCATTATATTACCATCCATCTATCATTATATTACCATCCATCTATCATTATATTACCATCCATCTATCATTATATTACCATCCATCTATCATTATATTACCATCCATCTATCATTATATTACCATCCATCTATCATTATATTACCATCCATCTATCATTATATTACCATCCATCTATCATTATATTACCATCCATCTATCATTATATTACCATCCATCTATCATTATATTACCATCCATCTATCATTATATTACCATCCATCTATCATTATATTACCATCCATCTATCATTATATTACATCCATCTATCATTATATTACCATCCATCTATCATTATATTACCATCCATCTATCATTATATTACCATCCATCTATCATTATATTACCATCCATCTATCATTATATTACATCCATCTATCATTATATTACCATCCATCTATCATTATATTACCATCCATCTATCATTATATTACCATCCATCTATCATTATATTACCATCCATCTATCATTATATTACCATCCATCTATCATTATATTACCATCCATCTATCATTATATTACCATCCATCTATCATTATATTACCATCCATCTATCATTATATTACCATCCATCTATCATTATATTACATCCATCTATCATTATATTACATCCATCTATCATTATATTACCATCCATCTATCATTATATTACCATCCATCTATCATTATATTACCATCCATCTATCATTATATTACCATCCATCTATCATTATATTACCATCCATCTATCATTATATTACCATCCATCTATCATTATATTACCATCCATCTATCATTATATTACCATCCATCTATCATTATATTACCATCCATCTATCATTATATTACCATCCATCTATCATTATATTACCATCCATCTATCATTATATTACCATCCATCTATCATTATATTACCATCCATCTATCATTATATTACCATCCATCTATCATTATATTACCATCCATCTATCATTATATTACCATCCATCTATCATTATATTACATCCATCTATCATTATATTACCATCCATCTATCATTATATTACCATCCATCTATCATTATATTACCATCCATCTATCATTATATTACCATCCATCTATCATTATATTACCATCCATCTATCATTATATTACCATCCATCTATCATTATATTACATCCATCTATCATTATATTACCATCCATCTATCATTATATTACCATCCATCTATCATTATATTACATCCATCTATCATTATATTACCATCCATCTATCATTATATTACCATCCATCTATCATTATATTACCATCCATCTATCATTATATTACCATCCATCTATCATTATATTACCATCCATCTATCATTATATTACCATCCATCTATCATTATATTACATCCATCTATCATTATATTACATCCATCTATCATTATATTACCATCCATCTATCATTATATTACATCCATCTATCATTATATTACCATCCATCTATCATTATATTACATCCATCTATCATTATATTACCATCCATCTATCATTATATTACATCCATCTATCATTATATTACCATCCATCTATCATTATATTACCATCCATCTATCATTATATTACATCCATCTATCATTATATTACCATCCATCTATCATTATATTACCATCCATCTATCATTATATTACATCCATCTATCATTATATTACCATCCATCTATCATTATATTACCATCCATCTATCATTATATTACCATCCATCTATCATTATATTACATCCATCTATCATTATATTACCATCCATCTATCATTATATTACCATCCATCTATCATTATATTACCATCCATCTATCATTATATTACATCCATCTATCATTATATTACCATCCATCTATCATTATATTACATCCATCTATCATTATATCACCATCCATCTATCATTATATTACATCCATCTATCATTATATTACCATCCATCTATCATTATATTACCATCCATCTATCATTATATTACCATCCATCTATCATTATATTACCATCCATCTATCATTATATTACATCCATCTATCATTATATTACCTTCCATTTATCCATACAGCTCCAACTCCCTCTCCCTCTCTCCCTCTCAAGGTTTATCTTCCCCCCCACACGTTTGGGTCCAGAGAGCCAGTTTAGTGACTTCCTGGATGGACTAGGCCCCGCCCAGATTGTAGGCCGACAGACACTAGCCACACCCTCCATGGGTAAGTCAGATCATTGGAGTCTCTGTCCGAAAACAGCTTCTGTGATATGATAATATAATATATGCCATTATGCCTTTACTATAGCATATACAGTGCATTCGGAAAATATTCAGACCTCTTGACTAATTTTTCTAGCTCTGTCAGGTTGGACAGAGAGAGTCGCTGCACAACTATTTTCAGATCTCTCCAGAGATTTTAGGTTGGGTTCAAGTCCGGGCTCTGGCTGGGCCACTCAAGGGTTCAAGTCCGGGCTCTGGCTGGGCCACTCAAGGGTTCAAGTCCGGGCTCTGGCTGGGCCACTCAAGGGTTCAAGTCCGGGCTCTGGCTGGGCCACTCAAGGGTTCAAGTCCGGGCTCTGGTTGGGCCACTCAAGGACATTCAGAGACTTGTCCCTAAGCCACTCCTGCATTGTATTAGCTGTGTGCTTAGGGTCGTTGTCCTGTTGGAAAGTGAACCTGAGCACTCTGGAGCAGATTTTCATCAAGGATCTCTCTGTGCTTTGCTCCATTCATCTTTCCCTCGATCCTGAATAGTCTCCCAGTGCCTGCTGCTGAAAAACATCCCCACAAGATGATGCTGCCACCACCATGCTTCACCGTGGGGATGGTGCCAGGTTTCCTCCAGAAGTGACGCTTGGCATTCAGGTCAAAGAGTTCAATCTTGGTTTCATCAGACCAGAGTATCTTGTTTCCCATGGTCTGAGAGTCCTTTAGGTGCCTTTTGGCAAACTCCAAGTGGGCTGTTATGTAGCTATATTACGGAGGAGTGACTTCCGTCTGACCACTCTACCATAGAGGCCTGATTGGTGGAGTGCTGCAGAGATGATTGTCCTTCTGGAAGGTTCACCCGATTGCTCAGTTTGGCTGGGCAGCGAGCTCTAGGACGAGTCTTGGTGGTTCCAAACTTCATCGATTTAAGAATGATGGAGGTCACTGTGGAGGTCACTGTGTTCTTGGGGACCTTCAATGCTGTAGAAATGTTATGGTACCCTTCCTCAGATCTGTGCCTTGAAGCAATCCTGTCTCGGAGCTCTACAGACAATTCCTTCAACCTCATGGTTTGGTTTTTGCTCTGACATGCACTGTCAACTGTGGGACCTTATAGAGACAGGTGTGTGCCTTTCCAAATCATGTCTAATCAATTGAATTTACCACAGGTGGACTCTAATCAAGTTGTAGAAACATTTCAAGGATTATCAATGGAAACAGGATGTACTTGAGCTCAATTTCGAGTGTCATAGCAAAGGGGCTGAAAACTTACAGTATGTACTGTAAATAATTTAATATTTTTATTTATTTATTTTTTGCAAAAAAATCTAAAAACCTGTTTTCACTTTGTCATTATGGGGTATTGTGTGTAGATTGTCATTGTGGGGTATTGTGTGTAGATTGTCATTATGGAGTATTGTGTGTAGATTGTCATTATGGAGTATTGTGTGTAGATTGTCATTATGGAGTATTGTGTGTAGATTGTCATTATGGAGTATTATGTGTAGATTGTCATTATGGAGTATTGTGTGTAGATTGTCATTATGGAGTATTGTGTGTAGATTGTCATTATGGAGTATTGTGTGTAGATTGTCATTATGGAGTATTGTGTGTAGATTGTCATTATGGTGTATTGTGTGTAGATTGTCATTATGGAGTATTGTGTGTAGATTGTCATTATGGTGTATTGTGTGTAGATTGTCATTATGGAGTATTGTGTGTAGATTGTCATTATGGAGTATTGTGTGTAGATTGTCATTATGGTGTATTGTGTGTAGATTGTCATTATGGTGTATTGTGTGTAGATTGTCATTATGGAGTATTGTGTGTAGATTGTCATTATGGTGTATTGTGTGTAGATTGTCATTATGGAGTATTGTGTGTAGATTGTCATTATGGAGTATTGTGTGTAGATTGATGAGGATTTGTATTTATTTAATCCATTTTAAAATGTGGCTGTAATTTAACAAAATGCGGAAAAAGTAAAGGGGTCTGAATACTTTCCGAATCTCGCTCCTCCCCCCTCCTTGTTTGCTGATCTAAATGTGCCCGATGGTGTATGAATATTGTGATGGCTACACATTAGATACTAGATGGTGTATGAATATTGTGATGGCTCCACATTAGATACTAGATGGTGTATGAATATTGTGATGGCTACACATTAGATACTAGATGGTGTATGAATATTGTGATGGCTCCACATTAGAGACTAGATGGTGTATGAATATTGTGATGGCTCCACATTAGATACTAGATGGTGTATGAATATTGTGATGGCTACACATTAGATACTAGATGGTGTATGAATATTGTGATGGCTCCACATTAGATACTAGATGGTGTATGAATATTGTGATGGCTCCACATTAGATACTAGATGGTGTATGAATATTGTGATGGCGCCGCATATCCTTCCAGATGTGTTTTTTTAATGAATTAAAAGGAAAATAAATGAGTGTTCTATGCCAAAATCACTTGTTAGTAAGCATTTCACTGTAAGGTCTACACCTGTTGTATTGTTGGTTAAGGGCTTGTAGGTCAGCATTTCACTGTAAGGTCTACACCTGTTGTATTGTTGGTTAAGGGCTTGTCAGTAAGCATTTCACTGAAAGGTCTACACCTGTTGTATTGTTGGTTAAGGGCTTGTCAGTAAGCATTTCACTGAAAGGTCTACACCTGTTGTATTCAGCGCATGTGACAAATCAAATTTGATTTGATTTGATTTGATATAGCTGACTGGAAGCTTTCTGTCTCTTCCTGCTGATCAACATGGTACTGCAGGCTGAAACTACACTTTCTGATCAGATACCTTAATAGGGCCAGAATGTGACCTGATCTGTCCTGGTAAAAGGGTCCCAGTTCTGGCCTATAACTAGGCCAGAGCTTTTCATCTGCCCCTAAACATGAGGAGTGTGTGTAAAGTGTGTATATAAAGTGTTTGTGTAACGTGTGTGTGTTTTCCTCCTCTAGGTGACGTACATATGGGTATGGTGGACAGAGGAGGCCAGTTAGAGGTGGAGGTCAACCAGGCTAGAGGGCTGACCCTTAAACCAGGGTCAAAGAACATACCAGGTACACAACGCAACACTTTATATAAACCATTTTATTGTTCATCCGGACTAGTCACAGTGATAATTTGAATTAAAATACATTTATTATTAATTTCCTGCAGCGACCTACGTAAAGGTGTATGTGTTGGAGAACGGGGCGTGTCTGGCTAAGAAGAAGACCAGAGTGGTGAAGAAGACTCTAGACCCCGCCTACCAACAGGCCCTGCTGTTTGAAGAGAGTCCTCAGGCCAAAGTCTTACAGGTAAATACCTATATCTAGCAATCTAGAAGTGGTAGAAATAGGGTTTGTGGTTCGAGGACCCCATATGTTTTCCTTGCATGGCCCTGTATGACCCCATATGTTTTCCTTGCATGGCGCCGTATGACCCCGTATGACCCCATATGTTTTCCTTGCATGGCCCCATATGACCCCATATGTTTTCCTTGCATGGCCCCGTATGACCCCATATGTTTTCCTTGCATGGCCCCGTATGACCCCATATGACCCCATATGTTTTCCTTGCATGGCCCCGTATGACCCCATATGTTTTCCTTGCATGGCCCCGTATGACCCCATATGACCCCATATGTTTTCCTTGCATGGCCCCGTATGACCCCATATGTTTTCCTTGCATGGCCCCGTATGACCCCATATGACCCCATATGTTTTCCTTGCATGGCCCCGTATGACCCCATATGTTTTCCTTGCATGGCCCCGTATGACCCCATATGTTTTCCTTGCATGGCCCCGTATGACCCCATATGACCCCATATGTTTTCCTTGCATGGCCCCGTATGACCCCATATGTTTTCCTTGCATGGCCCCGTATGACCCCATATGTTTTCCTTGCATGGCCCCGTATGACCCCATATGTTTTCCTTGCATGGCCCC
Organism: Thymallus thymallus; assembly: GCA_023634145.1. Lineage (NCBI taxonomy): Eukaryota > Metazoa > Chordata > Actinopteri > Salmoniformes > Salmonidae > Thymallus > Thymallus thymallus. Next base: position 32,317,206 of record CM042396.1, read on the forward strand.
GTATGACCCCATATGTTTTCCTTGCATGGCCCCGTATGACCCCATATGTTTTCCTTGCATGGCCCCGTATGACCCCATATGACCCCATATGTTTTCCTTGCATGGCCCCGTATGACCCCATATGTTTTCCTTGCATGGCCCCGTATGACCCCATATGACCCCATATGTTTTCCTTGCATGGCCCCGTATGACCCCATAAGTTTTCCTTGCATGGCCGGATATGACCCCATATGTTTTCCTTGCATGACCCCGTATGACCCCATATGACCCCATATGTTTTCCTTGCATGACCCCGTATGACCCCATATGTTTTCCTTGCATGGCCCCGTATGACCCCATATGACCCCATATGTTTTCCTTGCATGACCCCGTATGACCCCATATGTTTTCCTTGCATGGCCCCGTATGACCCCATATGTTTTCCTTGCATGACCCCGTATGACCCCATATGTTTTCCTTGCATGGCCCCGTATGACCCCATATGTTTTCCTTGCATGGCCCCGTATGACCCCATATGTTTTCCTTGCATGGCCCCGTATGACCCCATATGTTTTCCTTGCATGGCCCCGTATGACCCCATATGTTTTCCTTGCATGACCCCGTATGACCCCATATGTTTTCCTTGCATGGCCCCGTATGACCCCATATGTTTTCCTTGTATGACCCCATATGACCCCATATGTTTTCCTTGCATGGCCCCGTATGACCCCGTATGTTTTCCTTGCATGGCCCCGTATGACCCCGTATGTTTTCCTTGCATGGCCCCGTATGACCCCATATGTTTTCCTTGCATGGCCCCGTATGACCCCGTATGACCCCATATGTTTTCCTTGTATGACCCCGTATGACCCCATATGTTTTCCTTGCATGGCCGGATAGTGAAAACACATTTTTCTTCTCCACCAAATGTGTATTTAATGACTTAATTTTATTGCATCTTTAGCAGCGATGCCATTTTTTGGATGGTTAGCTAATCAAAGCATTTACTTAATTTCCTGTCCCCTTTCTCTCTCTCTCTCTCTCTCTCTCTCTCTCTCTCTCTCTCTCTCCCCACCTCTCTCTCCCTCTCCTCTCTCTCTCCCCACCTCTCTCTCTCCCCACCTCTCTCTCCCTCTCCTCTCTCTCTCCCCACCTCTCTCTCTCCCCACCTCTCTCTCCCTCTCCTCTCTCTCCCCACCTCTCTCTCCCTCCCCTCTCTCTCCCCCAGGTAATTGTGTGGGGCGACTATGGGCGGATGGACCACAAGTGCTTCATGGGCATGGCTCAGATCATGCTGGATGACTTGGACCTTGGTGCCACGGTGAGCGGATGGTACAAGTTGTTCCCCACCTCGTCTCTGGCTGACCCCAGCATCGGACCCCTCACACGGCGACTGTCCCAGTCCTCACTGGAGAGCTGTGCCACCAGCCCCTCCTGTACCTAGACAGAGAGAACAATATAACTACAGTACACACAAACACACAAGAAGGGATACATACACACACACTCATCATGCAGATATGTAATACACGCAGTAACACAGTCAGACGTGTATACATGCATGCTTCTGCATATACACCTGCCCCTGCATAAACCCCCCGCCACACACACACACACACACACACACACACGCTGATCCACAGATCCATCCCCATAACTAGGTAAGAAAACATTATTTACCAGAACATAGCATTGTAGTAGCATTACTTACTTCCCAATGTCCCTGTCCCATCTCAGAATCCCTGGCCCATCTCAGAATCCCTGCCCCATCTCAGAATCCCTGCCCCATCTCAGAATCCCTGCCCCATCTCAGAGTCCCTGCCCCATCTCAGAATCCCTGCCCCATCTCAGAATCCCTGCCCCATCTCAGAATCCCTGCCCCATCTCAGAGTCCCTGCCCCATCTCAGAATCCCTGCCCCATCTCAGAATCCCTGCCCCATCTCAGAATCCCTGCCCCATCTCAGAATCCCTGCCTCATCTCAGAATCCCTGCCCCATCTCAGAATCCCTGCCCTGCCACTTCTTCTCATCCCAGGGTCAGGTCTCATCCCAGGGTCAGGTCTCATCCCAGGGTCAGGTCTCATCCCAGGGTCAGGTCTCATCCCAGGGTCAGGTCTCATCCCAGGGTCAGGTCTCATCCCAGGGTCAGGTCTCATCCCAGGGTCAGAGGTCATTCCAAAGCCAGTTTTTAAACTCTATGCCAAACTAAGAAGAAAAACAACTTTATTTTTCAAAAACCAAAGCAATTTGTATTGTTACTATCAGTCGTGCTAGTTACACGGTGTATAAGTATGGATATGTAGCAGAGTCTATGACTTAGATGCAATGCAAAAAATATTCAATATTTTAAACACACACACACACACACACACAAGCTGGGGAGGAGACAGTAAGGGCACATTATAAACAACAACAGGCTTTTTGGATGTTTACATAATCACTATTATGTGAGGTAGCAGCGCAAATATTATAATTTCCACAAGCCAGAGTTTATAAATATATAGATATTATATAGCTAATATAGATATTTGTGTTCATGGTTGTATTGGCTGCATCCTGCACGTTTGCTTGCAACCCTTATTGAGACAATTTAAAGTGCTATTTTTAGCTTGCCTTTAAGATTCTATTCAGATATATAGATGGTACTTTATTTAGCTATCAGTCACTGTGTAGAGAACATGAAGAAAGTAACACTCTGCACTGAGTTTAGGGAGATGGAGGGGCGTCGTTTCCATGGAGAACAAAGTCCCAACCTACCAGCATCCCTTGTGAACAAGCTGCATTGTGGGAGACAGGAGGACCAACTGACAAACTGACCATCACAGGAAAGGACCTCAACCTTCCTCAAGAGCATTCAACACAAAGGCATCTGGGTAGTCTGGGCTGTAGTCGTCGGTCATTGTAGACCCTGTTAGTGCGACCCACACTGGACTTCCTATCCCAGAGGTGATACTGTATGCTTTTGCCCCACAACATGTCTACTGTACAGACCAGCACCTTTTGGATCTACTTCCTCTTGATTTCCTGTTTACGTTTTTTATCTTTACTTCCTGTTTTTGACCGTGAGTAGGAAGTGGGAAACATTGAAGTCTTTCTGATGTCTGTGGTGGGATCACACACACACACACGCCCCCCAGACACATAGTCTGGTGATTGGGTAATGTGTGAACTTTACCCTTTAATTCCTGAGGTTATGTGGTGAGGTCACTGCTCTCTCTCAGCAGTGTAAACCCCAGCAGCACAGATATCATGTATCCTCAATTGCCTTCAACAACCAGTAGATGGCATCTGATTAGTTCCTGTACAACCAGTAGATGGCATCTGATTAGTTCCTGTACAACCAGTAGATGGCATCTGATTAGTTCCTGTACAACCAGTAGATGGCATCTGATTAGTTCCTGTAGAACCAGTAGATGACATCTGATTAGTTCCTGTAGAAGCTCAAACTCAAAACGTATTGTGATCTCATTTACTGATACTGTATCTTAGACATTTCTCCTGACCACCAGTTGTGCATATCATCATGGATCTAATCTGGACACACTGGTCAGGTCTCTGAGATTACTTCTTAAATCTCTCTAATCTGTTAGGGGCCGATTCCCATTTAGGAATTTACAACTTTCCTAAGCAGGCCTTTCCTACCCACTTCTCAGTATTTGGTATTTAGACTTACCTTATTCAGACTTACCTTATTAAGACTTACCTTATTCAGACTTACCTTATTCAGTCTTACCTTATTAAGACTTACCTTATTCAGTCTTACCTTATTAAGACTTACCTTATTTAGACTTGCCTTATTCAGTCTTACCTTATTCAGACTTGACTTATTCAGTCGCGTAACGCGCTCTGCTAGTGTGGCTACCTTGTGCGCTCTGAATGCATTTCGTTAAACGGCTAAAAACTCTCCCACTTTCTGGCCAACAGATTTTCTCGTGGAGTTTTCATTCAACAGGGTTTTCACTACATTCATCTAAAGTCAACCCTTTAAATGCGCTTTACCTTTTAGTTGGGATTTTGTCGACAGACTCACTAGAATATATTGAGAGAACGGGTTCTGAATATTAGGGTTCAATTAAATAAAAGCCATCTAAATATATGCATATTCTTCTCTGTTTCAACACCAATTGGTAGATTTTAAAATCCTCTGATCTTGTAAATGATCTAGGTTTAGGAAAGTATTTATGAATCATAATTAACTGGTTTGGAGAGCCTTTACGCACTAAAGAAAGACACCAGTGGTTCCATTCGTTCTGAAAATTCCCACATTCAACCCATGGTAATGTTGGAAGATTAGTGTACATAGAATTATGACAGGGAGAGTAGTGTACAATAGTAGTCTATACCCTCGTCTATTGCCTGCACTAACCATGGAACTGGATGATGACACCACCAAGTATTGCGCCATGCTTGGTCTGCGCTCCGCTTCATAACGATTTAATTAGCTGATTTAACGTCTTTCTTTAATTGTATCAACTGTTACTAATGATCCTCAGCAACAACCAGTGAAGGTAAACTAATCAATGTAAATCAAATGAAATGATAAAGTCTCTACCAACTGAAGGGAACTGACAGTAAATTGTCAGTTGAATATGTGTTGTTATCAGGCCTACTGACGGCCCATATTGATAGTGGTTCATATTTAACATGATATAAACAGGAGACAGAGAAAGTCGGTGTAGCCTATAATTAAGTTATTAAAGTGCCAGTCCCTGCAAGTTAAAAGGCAGTACAATTTAAATTCTGCATAATGACGCAGCATTTCATCAACTTTACTGTGGGAAGTTGATATGTCTATTGGTATGTTTCTATTGGTATGCCCATATGACTGGTTTCCAGTGATTAAAAGGTCAAATATATCTAAAACAAGTGTCATTAATATTTACAAGTCCCTTATCCAAACGGATTACTCAATTACCTTGCTCTTATCAAGTTGTAAATTACAGTGCATGGAGAATGCTGTTATTTCTATCGGGAAAAATTAAGTAGAAGCTTTTTCCACTATGAACCGGCAGGTTCACTAGATCTTATTCATGGTTTCCTCGTGCATAAAGGTGGTGGAGTAATTAGGGAATTCAGTCAAGGTCCTAATACAGTGTATATGTAGACACACCTTCATTTATTCGATATCCATCAAAAACGAATAGCGGGTGAATAGCATGCTATTCTCATGTTTAAATTCAAGGTCAGAATACGTTCCATTCCATTTACGTGCGCTTAACTCGGGTTGGAATCGGGCCCTTATTGAGTACGGTTACATGCACACAAGAATACAATTATAGTGAAAAGTCTGATTAATAGTTTGTTTTAATTGTTTACATGTTTTTCAAGAATAATGGTTTCCCTAATAATCATGTTTACATGGACTCATCTAAAATCAAGCTACCTGATGGGACTTCAAAAAAATCGCCAATCAAAATAAACATTCGACAACAGAGACCATGTTATTTTTGGGAAGTCTATTTGATTCTGAGTTTGGACATATACAGTCTGTATGTGAAAACTATTTCTATAACTATTTGGGTGAGTTATTCGAACTCACTTCACTTGCATAAGAGGGAGGCTTGCGCTGCAGGTGCTGGCACACGCACAGATCAAATATACCGCTGGAATGCCTATTAAACTGTTTACACGTCCAAATAATTTGAAAGATTATCCGGAAAACCAGGTGTTTAATCTGCGTATGCTTACTTCGATTTTGACCTTACGCCGATTAAGATAAGCAGTGTCAGGTGTTTACATGACTAATACCATATTCGGCCTACTGCCATAATCAGTTTAATATCGAACTATTAGTGTGCACGTAAACGTATTCAGTGTTTCTAATGTTTTACTGTTAGTTGTCTGCACTGACCAAACTTTCATTAGAACAAATATTTCTACAACTTTTGTTAATACTCCTTGCATTGTACAGTGCATTTGTGGTTCTGTAAACACTGGCCGTTGGAACCTGCTGTGGAGAGTGGTTCTGTTAACACTGGCCTTTGGAACCTGTTGTGGAGAGTGGTTCTGTTAACACTGGCCATTGGAACCTGTTGTGTAGAGTGGTTCTGTTAACACTGGCCGTTGGAACCTGCTGTGGAGAGTGGTTCTGTTAACACTGGCCTTTGGAACCTGTTGTGGAGAGTGGTTCTGTTAACACTGGCCATTGGAACCTGTTGTGTAGAGTGGTTCTGTTAACACTGGCCGTTGGAACCTGTTGTGTAGAGTGGTTCTGTTAACACTGGCCGTTGGAACCTGCTGTGTAGAGTGGTTCTGTTAACACTGGCCGTTGGAACCTGTTGTGGAGAGTGGTTCTGTTAACACTGGCTGTTGGAACCTGTTGTGTAGAGTGGTTCTGTTAACACTGGCCGTTGGAACCTGTTGTGTAGAGTGGTTCTGTTAACACTGGCCGTTGGAACCTGTTGTGGAGAGACACAGATATAAAGACATTCCGGAAGACTTTACACTCTGTTCTAGAATAGCATTTGAAATTCTTATCAAATCTCTTATCCCACCGTTCTGTCAGCACTCTACCATAAAAATAACAGTTGGATTACATTTTTTTGTTTTACAAGAAACAAAAACATGATGTGTTCATTGGTGTATTTAGTCAGGGATATGAAATAATTTCATTCAATGTTTGCAGCACTTCCTGTCTGAATCAGTGACTGCTACACAGTCATGTTTATGAAGTAGTTTTAAATGGACATTATATCTATATTTGTGGGCAGTTGACATGATGTATAAAAAAAAAGTTAGTTTTTTCTGTATTTGCACAAGTTTTCTTCAACATAATGCGGGACTGACTGCTGATAGAAACGAAAATATGTTTGTTGGAAAGAAGAGAAAAACTTATATTGAAATAATTCAATTTGATAAGTGAGAGCCAGAAGAACCCTGTTCACAGCTGGATCTTTAGTCCTATTGAGCTATTGAAAATACAACTAGGTATTGACATTTTGGGAACTTGAGTTTGTATGTGTCCCATAACTACTGTATATATTTAGTAGGTTGTAGCTACACAATGTTAACATAACTTGAGAGTTTGAAAAGAGGAATACGCTTTCCAAATGTACACCATTGTTGATGCCAAAAGGGAACAGGACAGTGTTGACATATTGCCTTTCTCAAACGGTATAGTAGTGGACTATGTGATGTTTATTAAGCCAAAGGGTAGAAATAAGGGTCAAAGGTCATGTGCAGTATATCAGCTACTGAAGAATGAAGTTGTTCATTACCAGGCCCCTGCATTGATAAAGGCTGAGTTGGAGACATGGTCAGGTATTGTTATGTTGGTTCGCTTGACAGTCCACTATTTACTTGGTATGTTCTTACGTTTACATGGTCTTGGTACCAGTAACACCAATGTTAAAAATTATTTGAATTAAGTATCATGCAGAAAACCTGGCTTAAACAGGACTGTAAAGTAAAACACCAGGACTATAAAGTAAAACACCAGGACTGTAAAGTAAAACACCAGGACTGTAAAGTAAAACACCAGGACTATAAAGTAAAACACCAGGACTGTAAAGTAAAACACCAGGACTGTAAAGTAAAACACCAGGACTGTAAAGTAAAACACCAGGACTGTAAAGTAAAACACCAGGACTATAAAGTTAAGCACCAGGACTATAAAGTAAAACACCAGGACTGTAAAGTAAAACACCAGGACTGTAAAGTAAAACACCAGGACTGTAAAGTAAAACACCAGGACTATAAAGTAAAACACCAGGACTGTAAAGTAAAACACCAGGACTGTAAAGTAAAACACCAGGACTGTAAAGTAAAACACCAGGACTGTAAAGTAAAACACCAGGACTGTAAAGTAAAACACCAGGACTGTAAAGTAAAGCACCAGGACTATAAAGTAAAACACCAGGACTGTAAAGTAAAACACCAGGACTGTAAAGTAAAACACCAGGACTGTAAAGTAAAACACCAGGACTATAAAGTTAAGCACCAGGACTATAAAGTAAAACACCAGGACTGTAAAGTAAAACACCAGGACTGTAAAGTAAAACACCAGGACTGTAAAGTAAAACACCAGGACTATAAAGTAAAACACCAGGACTATAAAGTAAAACACCAGGACTGTAAAGTAAAACACCAGGACTGTAAAGTAAAACACCAGGACTGTAAAGTAAAACACCAGGACTGTAAAGTAAAACACCAGGACTATAAAGTTAAGCACCAGGACTATAAAGTAAAACACCAGGACTGTAAAGTAAAACACCAGGACTGTAAAGTAAAACACCAGGACTATAAAGTAAAACACCAGGACTATAAAGTAAAACACCAGGACTGTAAAGTAAAACACCAGGACTATAAAGTTAAGCACCAGGACTATAAAGTAAAACACCAGGACTATAAAGTAAAACACCAGGACTATAAAGTAAAACACCAGGACTATAAAGTAAAACACCAGGACTGTAAAGTAAAGCAAGAAGACCGTAAAGTAAAGCAAGAAGACCGTAAAGTAAAGCAAGATAACCGTAAAGTAAAGCAAGAAGACTGTAAAGTAAAGCAAGAACAATGGGTGACGCCATGACAGTGGATCTGGGTGACGCCATGACAGTGGAGCTGGGTGACGCCATGACAGTGGAGCTGGGTGACGCCATGACAGTGGATCTGGGTGACGCCATGACAGTGGATCTGGGTGACGCCATGACAGTGGAGCTGGGTGACGCCAAGACAGTGGACCTGGGTGACGCCATGACAGTGGAGCTGGGTGACGCCATGACAGTGGATCTGGGTGACGCCATGACAGTGGATCGATCTGGGTGACGCCATGACAGTGGAGCTGGGTGACGCCATGACAGTGGAGCTGGGTGACGCCATGACAGTGGAGCTGGGTGACGCCATGACAGTGGATCTGGGTGACGCCATGACAGTCTGATGGATTGATGGAGTAGTGTGAAGTTGCTCCTAGACACTGATCTTGGGTCAGTTTTGCATTTCCCCCACTAATGGTTAAAGGTTAGGATTGAGGGAGGGGAATCTGATCTTATATCTGTACCTAGGGCAAACTTCACCACAGAGCTGGATGGATGTTTGAGAGTGTTGGTGCCTTCATGCAAGCAGAAATTGATTGGCAGCACAGGGTTTGATGAGAGTGATTTAGTTCAAAGAAGCATGAGTGTGAGAGAGACAAAGGAGAGGCTGACAATCAGTAAGGGATGGAATTACACATAGTTTGCTCGTATTCTCTTGCATGGGTGGCATGTGATGGAATGTTGATGCACCTGAACTGGGAGGTTGAATGAAGGGGGTATATTGACTATTTGCAGGTATGCTTTGTCAATGTTGAAGAGGCCGTTATGTTCTCCTGTGTTTGTTTGGCCACAGCTTTAAGATGCTACATAGACAAGTTGTGAATGTATCCCCATACACTGACAATTTCTCCTGTAGTCGTTGAATATGAGACGTTTCATTGTTGTTTTTTTGCTTGCAATGTAACCCTGTCCATGAGCTTGCTCTCCTGTAGAATGTTCTAGAACCTTTCTCAGTGTTTTGAGAGACTTTCTTCATTTGACTGTTATGTCTTGTTATGTCTGAAACCCATTACAAATGAATTGTCTTTTGATGAGTATTATACTGACATAGTATCAGCACAGTATTATACTGATATTGTATATAATTTTTGTATTGAGAAGAGAAGAGTCATTTAGGAGGAGTGAGTTGTGGAGTCATGACTGCAAGGTGATGATGGGAAATGTGTCTTTAGATTCTGGTTATATAAATATATATAAATATATATATATATATAAATATATATAAATGAGGGCTTGTCCAGTTTACAGTGGCCTTATTTTCTTTAGGAGACTGTTGCTCTACTGTTGTAGCACTGGTACGGGAGTTGAAGGTTTGAACAAAACAAGTTTTTAAAAAGTAATGAAAAAAGTATCTCTCTGTATATGTATAGTTTTCTGAACGTTTGTCTTTGTTATTACACCATGTTGGAGTGTAGCTTTTTGTTGTTTGTTTGGTACTGTTTCATTACAGTCTTTTCTCCAGGCGGACTCACCTGTATTGGTTCAGTCCCTGTTATACTGTGTTTTTACCTGTTGGTGATTTATTTAAAACAATAGGCTCTCTGGTTGACCTTTAAATGAGGCATGAAAAAGATACATGATGTGGTGAAATGTATTTATTTATTTAATGTTGAATTGAGATGATATCAGATCCCCTGAATTAACCGATTTTATTATTATGAAGCTGATAACTGTAATTTAATACACTTTTGTACTTTAGAAAAACCTTACAATATTTGCATGGTTACTTTGAAGAATTTCTTGTATTTCTAATACGTTGATGATATAGATAATATAATCAATTTAGAAATATACTCAGCAATGTGTCATGGGAAATCTGTAAATTGCAAGAATTATGAACAATTGAATCTAATGTAGCATGAATTTAGCCTTCCTCCTACTGATATAGAGTTCTTCTTCTGACAGTAATAATGTATGTTCTTGTGTCAGAGCTGTCAGTTAGGCCTTGACTAGTAGGGCTGGCCTTAGGTCTCCTAGATACAGTACCTCTGACTGTTTTCTATTGCACTACCATGAGGACAAACATCCCTGCGTAGTTTTAACAGGTGGTACCCCGTAAATTACAACAACCCCATAAATGTTGCAAATGTTAACGTAGGCACCATCATAGGTTTGAAGAAATAAACACTGTACTAGTCCACTATTTTGAGGGTACTCCTAGTCAGTGTGTAATTCAAACTCTGATAACATCTTGTTCAGCAGGATCATATCAAATTGACAAACTGTTTTCAGAGCTTAGCACCACAAAGCGTTGAGAACAATTCGTTTTTTACAATGAACCCAAGTTTTCCATGAGCAGAGACAAACAAACAATTCAAGTGTTCAGTCTTTACATCTGCTTGTCAACGTAGCAACCTTTAGCAAGGATAAGAATATGGTTTCATTTTTTTACTCCACAGAATAATTTTACTACTGCTGTAAATGCAGTTTGTCAACATTAAGTCACGTTTCTAAACGTCGTTAGTCACAGCACAAGTTCCTGAGCAGCCATTTTGTTTCTCAATTTCTGACAGTCTGTCTCAAAACACAAATGAGAATCTCCCAAAGCCATGTTGTAGTAGCTTCCCCACTTAAAGATGACTTTCATATGGCCGTCCCTAGCCAGCGAGCAACCCCTCCTCTCAAACATGCAGCAATGTAACACAGCAACGTTGCAGACATTTTGGGAAAATGTCACAGCAACTTTAATGTTTTTGATAATCTTTTGGGTATTTAGATGATCCAGATGTAAATGCTGCAGCCACACTTATTCACACACACAAAGGTCCTGCCCTGCTATCAACTGTAAAGGTAGATCCCTAGTTAACATAATGTCTGGCTTGATTGATCAACAATTTATCGATGAGGCTTTTGTCCAATAAGGTGGACTTAAAGGCTCATCGATGGATCACCTGATTTGACAAGGGTATATTGGGGTCTTAGGCTGGTGTTGGTAATAAAGGACTGTTTTTACTTACTGGTCTGGCCCAACTTCTAGACTCCATGAGACATTAAAATAGTGAGTTTGAAAGAGCAAAGTGTTGCAAATTTCGAAGAATTGCAAAGACAAGGAGCTGTAATTTTATACCTGTGCTTTGTAAATGTTTTCTATGTGCAGTATTTGATAATGTCAAACTGGTATTTTTGTGGTTTGTACTGTGCAGAATTGATTACTTAAGGTGCACGTAGTTTTGTAAGAAAATCTTACCAAACTGATGAAAAACAAGAAAAAAAATACAAAAATTTTTTCGGATTGAGAAGCCTGTATTTGCATGCCCTTTGACATCTGGACGCAAGGTCAATAAAGTTTTATTTGAATCACTACTGTCTCTTCCCATGATGTCATTGTGTAAGTGATTCTAACTTTTTGTCACTTTTGGAGACAACGTTCAGGACTTATCAATGGTGGAGAGAAATATGAATATGAAAATACAGAATTCAAACAAAAAACTTTATTTTTTCCCACAAGCCTTTTTTATATTGTCTGAAAATAAAACACACAGATGAAACATAAATAATATACATGTTATTCATATAGATTATAAAACAAAATATATTAAAAACTATACAGTATATGTTTGATCAACAAGAAAAGACACAGTAAAACCCTTATTGACATTTACATTCATTGTGTTTGCTGATATGTTACAAAGAAAATGAAATCCAAGCAAAAAAGGAAAAATTATTAAATTTAAGTTTCTCTCACAAATGTATATAACTAAAAAGGTGTCATATTACTAACCAACACACTTATAGAAGGTGATGTACTCAACTATGGCTGACATGGCAATACTATTGACCAATAATTATTATTGTCTATCAACAATGACAAGCCACCAGGGTCTGACAACTTGGATGGAAAATAACTTAGGATAATAGATATTACCACTCCCATTTGCCACATCTTCAATTTAAGCCTGCTAGAAAGTTTGTGCCCTCAGGCCTGGAGGGAAGCTAAAGTCATTCCACTACCTAAGAATAGTAAAGCCCCCTTTACTGGCTCAAATAGCCGACCAATCAGCCTGTTACCAACCCTTAGAAAACTTCTGGAAAAAATTGTGTTTGACCAGATACAATGCTATTTTACAGTAAATTGACAACAGACTTCCAGCATGCTTATAGGGAAGGACATTCAACAAGCACAGCACTTACACAAATTACTGATGATTGGCTGAGAGAAATTGATGATAAAAATACTATGGGGGCTGTCTTGTTAGACTTCAGTGCGGCTTTTGACATTATTGTCATTTAGGTTAGTATTGTGGAGTAACTACAATGTTGTTGATCCATCCTCAGTTTTCTCCTATCACAGCCATTCAACTCTGTAACTGTTTTAAAATCCCATTGGCCTCATGGTGAAATAAATCCCTGAGCGGTTTCCTTCCTCTCTGGCAACTGAGTTAGGAAGTACACCTGTATCTTATTAGTGACTGGGTGCATTGATACACCATCCAAAGTGTAATTAATAACTTCAACATGCTCAAAGGGATATTCAATGTCTGCTTTTTTATTGTTACCCATCTACCAATAGGTGCCCTTCTTTGTGAGGCATTTGAAAATGTCCCTGGTCTTTGAGGTTGAATCTGTATTTGAAATTCATTGCTCAAACTGAAGGACCTTACAGATAATTGTATGTGTGGGGTACAGAGATGCTCAAGAGATTTTATCTTTTAATTTTTAATTAATTTGTAGATCTTTTAAAAAAACACAATGCCACTTTGACATTCTGTGGTATTGTGTGTAGGCCAGTGACACAACATCTCAATGTAATCCATTTTACATTCAGGCTGCAACAACAACATGAGGAAAAAGTCAAGGGGTGTGAATACTTTCTGAAGGCACTGTGAGTCAGCTGCCCAACCATAACCATGGAGAGCTCTTCTCCTGTACGGTCAGTCCAACCCTAATATCGCTGCTCACCAAGACCTTAACTAGCTAAATCAGTTATGTTAGGTTAGGGTTGGAAGGAACAACTACAGGAGAGTAGCACTCCAGGAACAGGGTTCGGCAGCCCTGATCTAAGAGGACCTTATTATAACCTTTAAACGCTAACTAAACCCATCCACTCTTAATCTTCAGTATTGCTCTGAATGACATGAGGTGTGTGGTTGTTTCAAGTAGAAACTGTGAGTTGCATCTAAGAAATGTAACCACCATTTAGAGTAGCTTACTTAAGGACAAAGTGCTATGGGTCTGGTCTGGTCTACAGTTCCTGTGTTGATGAAAGTCCAAGACTGTATTGCTATAATCAAGTTATAACCCCTTTCTCTCTCCATCTTCTTTGCTCTTTCTCTCTCTAGCTCTCTCTTTCTCTCTCTAGCTCTCGTTCTCTCCCTCTCTGTCCCTCTCTGTCCGTCTCTCCCCCTCTCTCTCTAGCTCTCTCTTTCTCTCTCTAGCTCTCTCCCTCTCTCTCTATCTCTCTCTCTCTCTCTCTCTAGCTCTCTCTTTCTCTCTCTAGCTCTCTCCCTCTCTCTCTAGCTCTCTCCCTCTCTCTCTAGCTCTCTCCCTCTCCCTCTGTCCGTCTCTCCCTCTCTCTAGCTCTCTCTTTCTCTCTCTAACTCTCTCTTTCTCTCTCTAGCTCTTTCTCTCCCTCTGTCCGTCTCTCTCTCTCTCTCCCTAGCTCTCTTTCTCTCCCTCTGTCCGTCTCTCTCTCTCTCTTTCTAGCTCTCGTTCTCTCCCTCTCTGTCCGTCTCTCCCCCTCTCTCTCTCTCTAGCTCTCTCTTTCTCTCTCTAGCTCTCTCTTTCTCTCTCTAGCTCTCTCTTTCTCTCTCTAGCTCTCTCTTTCTCTCTCTAGCTCTCTCTTTCTCTCTCTAGCTCTCTCCCTCTCTCTCTAGCTCTCTCTCTCTCTTTCTAGCTCTCTTTCTCTCCCTCTGTCCGTCTCTCTCTCTCTCTCTCTCTCTCTCTCTCTCTCTCTCTCTAGCTCTCGTTCTCTCCCTCTCTGTCCGTCTCTCCCTCTTTCTCTCTCTCTCTGTCCGTCTCTCCCTCTCTGTCCGTCTCTCCCTCTCTGTCCGTCTCTCCCTCTCTCTCTAGCTCTCTCTTTCTCTCCCTCTCTGTCCGTCTCTCCCTCTCTAGCTCTCTCTTTCTCTCCCTCTCTGTCTGTCTCTCTCTCCTTGCTTCTCTTACTTTCCCTGCATCTCTGCCACTTTCTGAATTTCTTTTTAACAGTATTCAACATAATATTAATAACTACACCAACATGCTGTATGCTCTATCCAAACACGTGCTTCTTGCCTCGTTCGACCTTCGACCTTCAGAATGTGGAAAGACATGTCTTTGTGAATGAACTATTTACATTATTAACTCCTCATGCATTTATAATAATCATAATAATAGTAATAACAATAATAAACAGATAGAACCTTGTGTTTGTGTGTGTGTGAGTAAACAGACATGGGGGTGGGGCTTTGACAAAATAAGGAATGATTGACATGTACCCAGTGGCCAATCGCTGATCGTCTCATATGTTTCACAGAATATTTTTTAAAACAAGTAAAACACAAAATGTTTGCTTTCTGTCCGAACTGAAAACCTCAACCTGAACGGCTCCAACAGTTTTACAGGCTTTTAACAGGTTGATCTGCGTCCCAAATGGCAGCCTATCCCCTAGTGCACTACTTTTGATGGCTCTGGTCAAAAGTAGTACACTATGTAGAGAAGACGGTGCCATTTGGGACACTGATATTCAGAGGTCTGATATTGGTGGACTGAGAACATGAGTAGTCCTACGGAAACTGAAATACATTCAGACACAGTCATAGAACATTCAAATACTTACATTCATTGACAATAACACTGATATTATAGTCATAGACAGCCTGAATACATTCATAGGAACAACGTAGTCAATGACATTGAGAGACATTCTTTTAGATTGAACTAACTACAGGTGGTGGTCCGAGAGTGAGGAGGACAGAACACATTGAGAGACATTCTTTTAGATTGAACTAACTACAGGTGGTGGTCCGAGAGTGAGGAGGACAGAACACATTGAGAGACATTCTTTTAGATTGAACTAACTACAGGTGGTGGTCCGAGAGTGAGGAGGACAGAACACATTGAGAGACATTCTTTTAGATTGAACTAACTACAGGTGGTGGTCCGAGAGTGAGGAGGACAGAACACATTGAGAGACATTCTTTTAGATTGAACTAACTACAGGTGGTGGTCCGAGAGTGAGGGGGACAGAACACATTGAGAGACATTCTTTTAGATTGAACTAACTACAGGTGGTGGTCCGAGAGTGAGGAGGACAGAACACATTGAGAGACATTCTTTTAGATTGAACTAACTACAGGTGGTGGTCCGAGAGTGAGGAGGACAGAACACATTGAGAGACATTCTTTTAGATTGAACTAACTACAGGTGGTGGTCCGAGAGTGAGGAGGACAGAACACATTGAGAGACATTCTTTTAGATTGAACTAACTACAGGTGGTGGTCCGAGAGTGAGGAGGACAGAACACATTGAGAGAGATTCAGCGCAGGGTTGTGCTCAATTCAATTCTCGATTCAGTCAATTCAGGAGTTGAATTTCGTCAGTTTCAATTAAATCCCTGAATTGTTCAATGCTTGAATTCATTTAAGAATCGACTGAATTGACCCCCAAACCTAACTCAGAGATACACATACAGTACATTCATAGTGTGGTCATTGAGACATTCCTAGACATATGCACAAAGAGACAGTCATCATGCATACGTTCAGATTGCATGACATGAATGTGTCTCAAATGGACATCAATCAAATGTTGAAACTACAACAATCTTGCAACTGTCTGTGGTCATCGGCCTACAGTGGCAAGAAAAAGTATGTGAACCCTTTGGAATTACCTGGATTTCTGCATAAATTGGTCATAACATTTGATCTGATCTTCATCTAAGTCACAACATTAGACAAACACAGTCTGCTTAAACTAATAACACACAAATAATTGTATTTTTCTTGTCTATATTGAATACATAATTTCAACATTCTCAGTGTAGGTTGGAAGAAGTATGTGAACCCCTAGGCTAATGACTTCTCCAAAAGCTAATTGGAGTCAGGAGTCAGCTAATGATAAAGGACTTTGTATGTTTAATGTTAATGACTAAGATGTTTCACCCTGAAACTGTGTAATGTGTAAGATGTATTAGAATTACATAGACAATGTTTAGAATGTTACTATTTGGTAAATGAGTCAGGATGTGGTTAAGATGAACAAAGGGGGAGACAGACCATTTGTGAAGGCTGTTGGGCTTGCAGGAGATTAGCCATAAAAGTTTACCATCCTCATCTATCAGAGTGGGGGTCTTGTCCCTGAGGTGTAAACATTAGCAACTGAGGGATGCCTTTGAGGGGAGTGACCTGAGATAACAGGACAGTGTCTTTGAAGGCAGACCCTGAGGACAAAACAGGGTGGGGGCTTGACTGTGACTGGATGGTATAAAAGTGTTTTTTGTTATTTCTTTCGGCAGAACGTTCTCTCAATAAAACCTGACCATTGCAATGCTGGAGCTCTGTCTGTATTATTTAAACAAACTGAAGAATTTACAACCTTCAGGATACAGATAGAGTTAAAAAGTTCATTTAGAACATTGGAATCGAAAATATTCGTGACAGCTAACCTGGAGTCCAATCAATGAGACAAGATTGGAGATGTTGGTTAGAGCTGCCCTGCCCTATAAAAAACACTCACAAAATCTGAGCTATTCACAAGATGCATTGCCTGATGTGAACCATGCCTCGGAGAAATGGAGAAAGTAGCACTGTTGCTACTCTCCCTAGGAGTGACCGTCCTGCAAAGATGACTGCAAGAGCGCAGCGCAGAATGCTCAATGAGGTTAAGAAGAATCCTAGAGTGTCAAGACTTACAGAAATCTCTGGAACATGCTTGGGGCGGCAGGTAGCCGAGTGGTTAGAGTGTTGGGCCTGTAACTGAAAGGTTGCAGGATCGAATCCCCGAGCTGGCAAGGTACAAATCTGTCATTCTGCCCCTGAACAAGGCAGTTAACCCACTGTTCCTAGACATAGGAATTTGTTCTTAACTGACTTGCCTAGTTAAAAATGCTAACATCTCTGTTGACGAGTCTACGATAGGCAAAACACTAAACAAGAATGGTGTTCATGGGAGGACAGCACGGAAGAAGCCAATGCTGTCCAAAAAAACATTGCTGCACGTCTGAAATTCGCAAAAGAGCACCTGGATGTTCCATAACGCTACTGGCAAAACCTTCTATGGACAGATGAAACTAAAGTTGAGTTGTTTGGAAGGAACACACAACACTATGTGTGGAGAAAAAAAGGCACAGCACACCAACATCAAAACCTCATCCCAACTGTAAAGTATGGTGGAGGGAGCATCATGGTTTTGGGGCTGCTTTGCTGCCTCAGGGCCTGGACAGCTTGCTAAAATCGATTAATTCCTGAGTTTATCAAGACATTTTGCAGGAGATTGTAAGGCTATCTGTCCGCCAACTGAAGCTCAACAGAAGTTGGGTGATGCAACAGGACACAGAAGTAAATCAACAACAGAATGGCTTCAACAGAAGAAAATATGCCTTCTGGAGTGGTCTCAACCCGATTGAGATGCTGTGGCATGACCTCGAGAGAGCGGTTCACACCAGACATCCTAAGAATATTGCTGAACTGAAACAATTTTGTAAAGAGGAATGGTCCAAAATTCCTCCTGACCCGTTGTGCAGATCTGATCCGCAACTACAGAAAACGTTTGGTTGAGGTTATTGCTGCCAAAGGAGGGTCAACCAGTTATTAAATCACATACTTTTCCCACCCTGCACTGTGAATGTTTACACAGTGTGTTCAATAAAGACATGAAAACATATAATTGAATGTGTTAATTTAAGCAGACTGTGTTTGTCTATTGTTGTGACTTAGATGAAAATCAGATCAAATGTTATGACCGATTTATGCAGAAATCCAGGTATTTCCAAAGGGTTCACATACTTAGGGTGCCATTTCGGACAGAGACATATTCTCAATCGTCAGGATGACATGAATATACAGTCACATTGACCTGTGTTGTGTTCCAGATTAAAGTGTGAGGTAGCAGTCAGATAGACCTGTGGGGTGTTCCAGATTAAAGTGTGAGGTAGCAGTCAGATAGACCTGTGGGGTGTTCCAGATTAAGGAAGCCAGCTAATTTATGTATGTCTTCATTTTCTGGTTCATTTTGAAAGCTACACTTATATGTGTTAATTGTCAATATAGTTACACAATGCTAATTTCAACTACATTCCCCCCCAAAAAAGTTATTATTTCCAAATATTTAGGCCAGTTCAGTTAGCTGGCTAACTAACTGATCCTGCTTTCTGGAACAGGCCCAATGTCCCTAATTGATCCTGTTTTCTGGAACAGGCCCAATGTCCCTAACTGATCCTGCTTTCTGGAACAGGCCCATGTCCTTATCCCTGTATTTATCCTCTTCTCTCCTTCTCTACCTCATATACAGGAAGGCCTTCTGATACATGTCGTATTGAGGACAACATTCAGGTACAGTTGAAGTGGGAAGTTTACATACACCTTAGCCAAATACATTTAAACTCAGTTTTTCACAATTCCTGACATTTAATCCTAGTAGAAAATCCCTGTTTTAGGTCAGTTAGGATCACCACTTTATTTTAAGAATGTGAAATGTCAGAATAATAGTAGAGAGAATGATTTATTTCAGCTTTTATTTCTTTAATCACATTCCCAGTGGGTCAGAAGTTTACATACACTAAATTAGTATTTGGTAGCATTGCCTTTAAATTGTTTAACTTGGGTCAAACGTTTCGGGTAGCCTTCCACAAGCTTCCCACAATAAGTTGGGTGAACTTTGGCCCATTCCTCCTGACAGAACTGGTGTAACTGAGTCAGGTTTGTAGGCCTCCTTGATCACACATGCATTTTCAGTTCTGCCCACAAAGTTTCTATAGGATTGAGGTCAGGGCTTTGTGATGGTCACTCCAATACCTTGACATTGTTGTCTTTAAGCCATTTTGCCACAACTTTGGAAGTATGCTTGGGGTCATTGTCCATTTGGAAGACCCATTTGCGACCAAGCTTTAACTTCCTGACTGATGTTTTGAGATGTTGCTTCAATATATCCACATAATTTTCCTTCCTCATGATGCCATCTATTTTGTGAAGTGCACCAGTCCCTCCTGCAGCAAAGCACCCCCACAACATGATGCTGCCACCCCCGTGCTTCACGGTTGGGATGGTGTTCTTCGGCTTGCAAGACTCCCCCTTTTTCCTCCAAACATAACAATGGTCATTATGACCAAACAGTTCTATTTTTGTTTCATCAGACCAGAGGACATTTCTCCAAAAAGTATGATCTTTGTCTCCATGTGCAGTTGCAAACCGTAGTCTGGCTTTTTTATGGCGGTTTTGGAGCAGTGGCTTCTTCCTTGCTGAGCGGCCTTTCAGGTTATGTCGATATAGGACTCATTTTACTGTGGATATAGATACTTTTGTACCTCTTTCCTCCAAGGTCCTTTGCTGTTGTTCTTGGATTGATTTGCACTTGATTTTTGCACCAAAGTATGTTCATCTCTAGGAGACAGAACGCGTCTCCTTCCTGAGAGGTATGACGGCTGCGTGGTCCCATGGTGTTTATACTTGCGTACTATTGTTTGTACAGATGAACGTGGTACCTTCAGGAGTTTGGAAATTGCTCCCTAGGATGAACCAGACTTGTGGAGGTCGACAATTGTTCTTCTGAGGTCTTGGCTGATTTCTTTAGATTTTCCCATGATGTCGAGCAAAGAGGCACTGAGTTTGAAGGTAAGCTTTGAAATACATCCACAGGTACACCTCCAATTGATTCAAATGATATCAATTAGCCTATCAGAAGCTTCTAAAGCCATGACATCATTTTCTGGAATTGTCCAAGCTGTTTAAAGGCACAGTCAACTAAGTGTATGTAAACTTCTGACCCACTGGAATTGTGATTTAGTGAATTATAAGTGATATAATCTGTCTGTAAACAATTGTTGGAAGAATTACTTGTATCATGCACAAAGTAGATGTCCTAAACTACTTGCCAAAACTATAGTTTGTTAACATGAAATCTGTGGAGTGGTTGAAAAATGAGTTTTAATGACTTCAACCTAAGTGTATGTAAACTTCCAAATTCAACTGTAACTACCTCATATACAGGAAGGCCTTCTGATACATGTCGAATTGAAAATTCAGGTAACTTGCTCATACTAGAATGAGCCGTTACAAAACAATGTAACCAGAGGGGTTATTAGCTAGACTAGCGTACCTGCTAATTCTATGCTGTAACGTAACAATGAATAGCCGTCCCTATAGGTGTTGCACTACTTTAGATGTCCTCTACAAGTGAACGTAGCCTGTTGTAGAAAGTAAGTGATATTGTATAATCACTAGTATGCTAACCGTTTAGTCCAATAGCAAGACAGATGCCACCCAACACACCTGAACTAGCCATTACTAGCCATTATAAAGCTCTCCTGTCATCTTTGGTTTCTGATTAGCCGGTCGTTGTTTAAAGGACATTTGACTGAGAATCTTCTAGGATGCATCCCAAATGGAATGCTATTACCTATAGTTTTTAGCAGAACCTTGTGGGCCAAAGTAGTGCACTATGTAGGGAATAGGGTGCCACTTGGAATGCAAGCCAGATCTATACTACTAACTGAAGTCTGTTTCAAACCAGGAATAGTTCAGTTGGAGGAGTTATCAGGAATAGTTCAGTTGGAGGAGTTATCAGGAATAGTTCAGTTGGAGGAGTTATCAGGAATAAAGGCTGATAGTTTACTCATTACACACCAGAGATAGTTAAGCATGCACAACCACGCACGCACGCACGCACGCACGCACACACACACACACACAGGATATGAGCTAGAAATAGCTCCTATATAAACTTCTCCACCCTCCTCCTCCTCATCCTCATCCTCATCATCTAAAATGTCTGATGGAGAGTTTATTAGAAAAGTCCCGAAACCTTCCAAGCAACTTCCTCTTCAGGTAATGACATCACTTCCAGACGTGTGACGTCATCATGTGGGTGGTACTTTGAGTCGTTGGTCCTCCCATGTGCTGACCGCCGTATCCCATCATGCCGTTGGCTCCGTAGAGGTTCACTTCCGCCATGTGCTGGGTCATCTGGTGGGAGAAACGTGTGTGCGCAAACACAGGTTTCAATACTTTAGTGAAATTCTTCAGTTTATGTAAATATCCAGTTACACACAATACTACCTCAGAGAACCAGTCAAACACACACAGTCCTCACAAGTATACTAATACAGTTATTCCAGGTGTGTGTATCTCACCTGAGTGATGTTCCACTGTCGCTGCTGACCCTGCTGTACTCCATAAACCTGCTGAGGCACGGCCGCCACACCTTCCATCATGCCACTCTGCTGAGTTCCCATCATGCCGTTCTGCTGAGCTCCCATCATGCTGTTCTGCTGAGCTCCCATCATGCCGTTCTGCTGAGCTCCCATCATGCCGTTCTGCTGAGCTCCCATCATGCCGTTCCGCTGAGCTCCCATCATGCCGTTCTGCTGAGTTCCCATGATGCTGTGGGGTACTCCTGCCATGAATGGGGATGTGTTGACCGCTTGCCCCATGACACCCTGTTGAGACATAAAACCGTTCTGCTGTGCTAGTACCATTCTGTTCTGCTGAGCTCCCACAATGCTTTGCTGTACTCCCATCATGCCATTCTGCTGCTGACCACTCAGGGCCATCATGGAGTGTGATGTCACCATGCCTCCTCCAATCGCTCCCCTCTGCGTGGCCAGGGAATGGTACGATCCGTAGTAGCCCAGCTGGGCTGGGTTCATGTACAGGCCAGCTGGAGAAGCAAAGTTAAGCCAGTCATTAGAGTAAAAGCTGCTAGCCTGGGCATGTTCTGTGAACTATCATTAGACTTCATTCAAAATGACAGTTAGTAAAAACAATAGTGACCAATTACAGGCCAGCTGGAGGTTCATCTAGCCATAGAATAACATAACCTAGGTTCATCTAGCCATAGAATAACATAACCTAGGTTCATCTAGCCATAGAATAACATAACCTAGGTTCATCTAGCCATAGAATAACATAACCTAGTTGCATTTATAATACAAGGGTCAACACATGAAAAACTATACAGTGACTACTTCTCTTACCGCGTGCAGCCAGGTTCTGGTGCCATGTGGGTGTGGTTGCAGCCAGATTCTGGTGCCATGTGTCTGTGGATGCAGCCAGGTTCTGGTGCCATGTGTCTGTGGTTGCAGCCAGGTTCTGGTGCCATGTGGGTGTGGTTGCGTAGAGGGAGAGGATAGAGTCCTTGGACATCTTTTTCCTAGAGCCCTCCTGTCTGGGTGCTGAGTCCAGGAACAGGCTGAGGTTCTCTGGTACTGATGCGGCCACACAACCCCTGGGCATGGAACTACCCACCGGCTGGCGAGAGGAGAGATTGTTAAACAGGGTTAGTGTGTCTGTCTGTCTCTCTCTCTCTCTCTGTATAACCCGTCCCTCTCTCTGAATCTCACCGTGGTCTTGGTGGAGGTGGTTAAGGAGGAGGCAGGCAGAGAGCTGAATAGATCCAAGCCAGAGTTGACTGTGGCTAGGTTAGCCACCTCAGGACTCCCCCTCTCTCCAGGGCTGGATCCACCATTAGATACAGCAGCAGCATGGGGAGCAGGAGTGTCTGAAAGAAAGAAAGAAAGAAAGAAAGAAAGAGAGAGAGAGAGAGAGAGAGAGAGAGAGAGAGAGAGAGAGAGAGAGAGAGAGAGAGAGAGAGAGAGAGAGAGAGAGAGAGAGAGAGAGAGAGAGAGAGAGAGAGAGAGAGAGAGAGAGAGAGAGAGAGAGAGAGAGAGAGAGATAAGATGGGTACTTTATTGATCCCTGTGGGGAAATTACTTTATCAAGCAGCTACGAAAAACACAGGGCAGGTGCAAAATGACAGATACACGATACATAGTGCGGCAGTATGAAAAAGTATAAAAATAAACGTACTGCTGCACTATGTATCTGTCTTTTGTGTATTTCGTTCTGGCATTTTGCACCTGCCCTGTGTTCACAGACAGACAGACAGACAGACAGACAGACAGACAGACAGACAGACAGACAGACAGACAGACAGACAGACAGACAGACAGACAGACAGACAGACAGACAGACAGACAGACAGACAGACAGACAGACAGACAGACAGACAGACAGAGAGAGAGAGAGAGACAGAGAGAGACAGAGAGAGAGAGAGAGACAGCAACCTTGGGAAAATCCTCTGCATTGACTTGTACATTTCCTCCTTTAAAACAACGTACTGTCAAATTACCGTACGACAGTCCAGATGCCAGGACCACAAATACAAAATCCTTCCAGACACCGTTGCCATAGAGCACACAAAAAACACATACCAATACATACCTCAGCCTAAACATTCAGCACCACAGGTAACTTCAACAAAGCTGTGAACGATCTGAGAGACAAGGCAAGAAGGGCCTTCTATGACATCAAAAGGAACATAAAATTCGACATACCAATTAGGATCTGGCTAAAAATACTTGAATCAGTTATAGAACCCACAGCCCTTTATGGTTGTGAGGTCTGGGTTCTGCTCACCAACCAAGAATTCACTAAATGGGACAAACACCAAATTGAGACTCTTAATGCAAATTCTGCCAAAACATCCTCCGTGTACAACATAAAACACCAAATAATACATGCAGAGCAGAATTAGGCCGATACCCACTAATTATCAAAATCCAGAAAAGAGCCGTTAAATTCTACATCCACCTAAAAGGAAGCGATTCCCAAACCTTCCATAACAAAGCCATCACCTACAGAGAGATGAACCTGGAGAAGAGTCCCCTAAACAAGCTGGTCCTGGGGCTTTGTTCACAAACACAAACAGACCCCACAGAGCCCCAGGACAACAACACAATTAGACCCAACCAAATCATGAGAAAACAAAAAGAGAATTACTTGACAGAGCACACTAGAATGCTATTTGTCCCTAAACAGGGAGTATACAGTGGCAGAATACCTGACCACTGTGACTGACCCAAACTTAAGGAAAGCTTTGACTATGTACAGACTCAGTGAGCATAGCCTTGCTATTGAGAACGGCTGCTGTAGGCAGACCTGGCTCTCAGGAGAAGACAGGCTATGTGCACACTGCCCACAAAATGAGGTGGAAACTGAGCTGCACTTCATAACCTCCTGCCAAATGTATGACCATATTAGAGACACATATTTCCCTCAGATTACACAGATCCACAAAGAATTTGAAAACAAACCCAAATTTGATAAACTCCCATCATATCTACTGGGTGAAATACCACAGTGTTCCATCACAGCAGCAAGATGTGTGATCTGTTGTCACAAGAAAAGGGCAACCAGTGAAGAACAAACACCATGTAAATACAACCCATATTTATGTTGATTTATTTTCCCTTTTGTACTTTTGCACATAATATGACATTTGAAATGTTTTTTATTCTTTTGGAACTTTTGTGAGTCTAAATGTGTTATTGTTTATTTATTTTGTTAATTATCTATTTCACTTGCTCTGATATGTAAACATATGTTTCCCATGCCAATAAAGCCTTTTGAATTTAATTAAATTGAGTGAAGAGAGAGAGAGGTGTACTCTCAACACTGTTTAGACGACTATAGCCTGAGTACCACCTTGGCATGAATTATTTAGTTGGCAAGAGCGCAAAAAGATATGGGACCAGGCTAATGTCAATACAAAATGTTGACTATTTCTGTTGAAAGCTATTTGTATGTGAGTATGTGTAGAGAGGTGTACTGATAGCATACCAAGTCCTAGGAGGTCTGAGACAGACGGAGACTGGGTCTGTATCTTTGGGCTGTTTTCTCTCTTCTGAAAGAGTCAACAACAAAAACAGCATTACATTAGTAACTGAAGACAACAAGTTAAATACCAAACCCAGAATATATACAGTATTGTACACACATTCAAACTCACCAACTTCATCTTCTCAAACACTACTGGCTCCTTGGGGATGTTTTCACAGCTCTTCTCTTTCTAAAGGAGGGAGAAGCCAGAGAGTGAGAAACCTGTCCAACCAAAAACATAGAGAACCAGAAAACCTGAGCCTACACCTTCACTATGGTGAATCACTAAAACAATACAGAAATACACCTTCACTATGTTGAATCACTAAAACAATACAGAAATACACCTTCACTATGGTGAATCACTAAAACAATACAGAAATACACCTTCACTATGTTGAATCACTAAAACAATACAGAAATACACCTTCACTATGGTGAATCACTAAAACAATACAGAAATACACCTTCACTATGGTGAATCACTAAAACAATACAGAAATACACCTTCACTATGGTGAATCACTAAAACAATACAGAAATACACCTTCACTATGGTGAATCACTAAAACAATACAGAAATACACCTTCACTATGGTGAATCACTAAAACAATACAGAAATACACCTTCACTATGGTGAATCACTAAAACAATACAGAAATACACCTTCACTATGGTGAATCACTAAAAAAATACAGAAATACACCTTCACTATGGTGAATCACTAAAAAAATACAGAAATACACCTTCACTATGGTGAATCACTAAAACAATACAGAAATACACCTTTACTATGGTGAATCACTAAAACAATACAGAAATACACCTTCACTATGGTGAATCACTAAAACAATACAGAAATACGCCTTCACTATGTTGAATCACTAAAACAATACAGAAATACACCTTCACTATGGTGAATCACTAAAACAATACAGAAATACGCCTTCACTATGGTGAATCACTAAAACAATACAGAAATACACCTTCACTATGGTGAATCACTAAAACAATACAGAAATACACCTTCACTATGGTGAATCACTAAAACAATACAGAAATACACCTTCACTGTGGTGAATCACTAAAACAATACAGAAATACACCTTCACTATGGTGAATCACTAAAACAATACAGAAATACACCTTCACTATGGTGAATCACTAAAACAATACAGAAATACACCTTCACTATGGTGAATCACTAAAACAATACAGAAATACAGCTTCACTATGTTGAATCACTAAAACAATACAGAAATACACCTTCACTATGGTGAATCACTAAAACAATACAGAAATACACCTTCACTATGGTGAATCACTAAAACAATACAGAAATACACCTTCACTATGGTGAATCACTAAAACAATACAGAAATACACCTTCACTATGGTGAATCACTAAAACAATACAGAAATACATCTTCACTATGGTGAATCACTAAAACAATACAGAAATACACCTTCACTATGGTGACTCACTAAAACAATACAGAAATACACCTTCACTATGGTGAATCACTAAAACAATACAGAAATACGCTAAGGAAAAAGAAGGAGACTCTAACCACTACTGGGAAAATTGGAAAACACTAAACAAACAACATGAAGAGTTATCTATCCAAAACAGAGATGTCTGGGTAAACCACTTCTCCAATCTATTTGGCCCTATAACAATGAACAAACAGCAAAAACATATATGATCAAATACAAATCCTAGAATCAACTATTAAAGACCAGAACCCACTGGATTCTCCAATTACATTGAATGAACTACAGGACAAAATACAAAACCTCCAACCCAGAAAGGCCTGTGGTGTTGAAGGTTTCCTCAATGAAATGATCAAACATACAGACCACAAATTGTAATTGGCTATACTTAAACTCTAACATTATCCTTAGCTCTGGCATCTTCCCCAATATTTAGAACCAAGGAAGTGGAGACAAATTTGACCCCAATAACTACCGTGGGATATGCATCAACAGCAACCTTGGGTAAATCTTCTGCATTATCATTAACAGCAGACTAGTTAATTTCCTCAGTGAAAACAATGTACTGAACAAATGTCAAATTGCACACCCTAATTGACAAACAACCAAACCAAAACAAAGGTAAAGTCTTCTTATGCTTTGTTGATTTCAAAGAAGCTTTTGCCTCAATTTGTCACGAGGGTCTGCTATACAAATTGATGGAACGTGGTGTTTGGGGGAAAAAACATAGGACATTATAAAATACATGTACACAAACAACAAGTGTGAGGTTAAAATTGGCAAAAAAACATATGTAACCACGGTTATGTGAGCTCTATGGATCATATATTGGTATCACTCCGCGGCGGAGGGATACATCTGAGGTTCATTTTTGAGGCGCCTCTAGCACCGTAGAGGATTTGGAGTGATCCATATAGCTCACATGAGCGTGGTTACATATGTAACCTTCGTTATGTTTCACTATATTGGATCACTCCAATATATTGGTATACCCGTACCAGATTGGTCAATGCTAGAGGGACCTGGCCAGCCAGCGGCGAAGGGGCCATCAATGTGGAAGGGGCGTTCCGACAAAATCCCCGGTAGGGGAAGCAATGCCCAGGACCGCTGAACCAACCGCAGAGGGAGGTGCCACATTACCCAATAGTACCTAGCAAAAGGTGCAAGAGGAAGCCCAGCTGGCTGCCACATATCAGCGAGGGGCACTCTTCTCAGCAGAGCCCAGGACGCAGATACACCTCGTGTTGAATGTGCCACCACAGATCCCAGCACTGGCATGCCAGCCAGGCGGTATGCTGTCGTAATCGTGTCCACAATCTAGTGAGAGAGCCTCTGCTTGATAGCCCAGCACCCAGGACTCTCTCACCATAGTAGACAAAGAGCTGGTCTGTCCGTTCCACATAGGCAGCCAGTGC
This sequence comes from Thymallus thymallus, assembly GCA_023634145.1. NCBI lineage: Eukaryota > Metazoa > Chordata > Actinopteri > Salmoniformes > Salmonidae > Thymallus > Thymallus thymallus. The sequence goes on from CM042396.1 coordinate 32,345,413, forward strand.
CCCGCACAGGGCACAGCATGTCTGAGGGAGGCCCAGACTCCCTCGCCACTGCCGGGGGGTTGTAAGCAGACAGGATAAAAGGGATGTTCACAAGCCTGTCTGACAGAACCTTTGGGAGGAATGAAGGGTTGGGGTGGAGAGATATACTCCTCCCACCGGGTCCATCCGGTAGCACTCGAACTTACAGAAAAAGCATGGCGCTCACCCACCCTCTTCATGGAAATAATCTCTCTACCAAGAAACCCACCTTCATAGAAAGGTGTTTCAGGGAGGCAGACTCCAATGGTTCGAAAGGTGGTTTGCCCAAGCTGCCAAAACCACATCCAGATCCCAGCTCGCCATTGAGCGAGTCCTAACTGGACGGAGACACTAGCCTGTCCATCCACCCCTCATGGCAGGCAGATATAGCGGCCAAATAACCTCTCAGTGTAGAGGCTGCAAAGCCCTCATCCAAGCGAGACTGCAGGTATTGGAGGACATACTGCACCCGGCATGACTCGGGGCCCAACCTCAATACCAGTGCACCAAGAGCAGAACAACCGCCAGCGTGGTTGTAGCCGGTGCCCTTGCACTCTGCATGGTGTTCCTTACGCCCTCGTGTAGTCCTAACATGGACCATTGTTGACGCTACAATGTTCCCCCGGCCTGAGACAGCAGGTCGGGTCTCAGGGACAGTTGCCAAGGTGTCCCAGACAACAGGGACAGGAGAAGGCTAAATCAGGGTAGTATGGGCCAGTATGCAGCCACCAGCAGCAGACGATGCTCCACCATCCTGGTCCTGTCCAGCACAGCCTGGATCAGGGGAAAAGGGGGGAATGCGTAAGCTCCAACCCTGGCCAATCGTGAGCCAGAGCATCCAAGCCCAGAGGCCCTGATGGCTCCGACATGGAGTACCACAGGGGTCAGTATGCATTGCCCAGGGAGGCAAACAGGTCCATCTGCACCCTCCCCAACTTGTCCCACAAGTGCTGCACCACCTGGGGATGTCAGGTATGAGCGCTGTGCGTAGACGGTAGACGTCCCTGAGCCCAGAGAAGGAGCTCCCATGAGATGGAGGCGGTGAGACCTCAGTTCACCCTGATGGTCGATGTAAGCCACCACTGTGGTGTTGTCCGTTCTCACCAGGACATGTCTTCCTTTCAGATGTGCAAGGAAAGACCGCAGGGCCAGCAGTACAGCTCAGAGCTCTAGTGTATTGATGTGCCTGCCATGCATAGCCTCCAACCGGGCCCAGGCGTTCTGAGAACACCACAAAAAACAGGCATCCAGTAGGGCGCTCCACTTCCCTTTGCGTGTGGCTTAAACCCAGGCAGTGCATACACAAGGTATGCAGATCCCCTGGGGGGATGCCACCATCACACCTGTCACAAAGGGAAACCATAAGCTCAGTCAAGCCAACAAGCCCACGGGGCAGCAGTCCGACGTCCTGGGAGACCTTATGTCGTGATCCGCTTGGAGGAATAGGAACCCGGTGAGGGATAAATTACCCAGTAACTCTGCAAAAACCAGGTAATGAATTTGATATATATGTTTTTTTCTTTTTGTTTTACTGCAATGTTATCTTTAATATCCAAGCAGTAAAAACAGCACCATATGATGGAGTAACTCCATTAAGGAACTCAACAGTTAATGTCTCAACGTAGTGGAAAGCCCACCATGATACTCTTACACTCTGGAGGGGGAAGAACAAGAAAAACCCTGCAGGATAATTAGCAGAGAATTGCGCCATAGGGAACAGCATGTTAAAACAATTCACACACATAGAACAAGCCAGTGGGCAAGTTGTGTAAGGTAAATTACAGTTTGTGGCAGCAAGAGCCACCATACTAATGGATGCACACGGAGTCGTAGTGTAATGCTAACAAAATACAAGTACGACAAACCACGGGCGGAAGATACAGATAAACCGTGTGCAATGGGTGGAGCACTCAAGAGGAGGTGCTGGCCATGTGGCCAGCTGCTCCAGGCTGCAAACAGCCAGTGAGTATACTTCCACGCAAGATATTACACTTACCAGTGACTTACCAAGCAAACTTCAGAGGTTTGTACCTCAAAACATATGGACGTCCGCCGAGAAAATGAAAGAGAACGTGTGTCGCGGCCATGGGGTTTATATATAGGGGCGGACCCCAGCCGTGATACAGGTGTACACGGGAGAAAATATGTAAATCCTTACCTCGGATGTATCCCTTAGCCGCGGAGTGATACCAATATATTGGAGTGATCCCATCAATTTCTTTCCACGGGGCCGTGGGGTGAGACAGGGATGTAGCTTAAGCCCCACCCTCTTCAACATACAGTACCAGTCAAAAGTTTGGACACAATCATTCAAGGATTTTTCTTTATTTACAGTCATGTGAAAAAGTAAGTACACCCCTTGGAAAGTTCTCTTTTATTTTTAATATTTGGACAGATGGATATGTAATCTTCACTTCAACACTATTGACAGATAAAGGTTACCCAATTTAACAAACCACACACACACAAAAAAAACTTTGAAAATATTATGCAATTAAAATAAAGAAAAATGCCTTTTCCTTATGGGGAAAAAGTTAGTACACCCCTACCTTTACAATAACATAAAATTGCTAAAATTTTGTAAATGATTAGAAAACATTAGAGAGAAACTTAGGAGGGTCCAGCCTTCCATAAAGCTTAGAAATTTGGTCTGGTTTGGTCTTGGGTGTGTGGTAACACATCATTCAAAGATCAAATGATCTACCCGAGGCCCTCAGAAGAAAGATTATTGATGCCAATGAGTCTGGGAGTGGTTACAAATCCATTTCCAAGCAATTCGAAGTAGATAATTCAATTTCCAAGCAATCATTCCACTGTCCAAAGAAAATTCCAGTCCACCGGCAAACTTCCTAGGACAGGTCGTCCCACCAAAGTCAGCCAAAGCTGACCGAAAGATGCTCATAGAAGTCTCTAAGAACCCCAGGGTAACATCAAGGGATCTACAGGTGTCTCTTGCCACAATCAATGTCGAATTGCATGGGTACACTGTCAGAAAGAGACTGCACAAACTTGGCCTACATGGGAGGCCTCTGCTCTGAAAAAAGAATATCAAACATAACGATGGTCATTATGGCCAAACAGTTCTATTTTTGATTAATCAGACCAGAGGACATTTCTTCAAAAAGTACGATCTTTGTCCCCATGTGCAGTTGCAAACCGTAGTCTGGCTTTTTTATGGCGGTTTTGGAGCAGTGGCTTCTTCCTTGCTGAGCCGCCTTTCAGGTTATGTTGATATAGGTCTCATTTTACTGTGGATATAGATAATTTTGTACCTGTTTCCTCCAGCATCTTCACAAGGTCCTTTGCTGTTGTTCTGGGATTGATTTGCACTTTTCGCACCAAAGTACGTTCATCTCTAGGAGACAGAACGCATCTCCTTCCTGAGCAGTATGACGGCAGTGTGGTCCCATGGTGTTTATACTTGGGTACTATTGTTTGTACAGATGAACGTGGTACCTTCAGGCATTTGGAAATTGCTCCCAAGGATGAACCAGACTTGTGGAGGTCTACCATTTTATTTCTGAGTTCTTGGCTGATTTCTTTTGATTTTCCCATGATGTCCAGCAAAGAGGCACTGAGTTTGAAGGTAGGCCTTGAAATATATCCACAGGTACACCTCCAATTGACTCAAATTATGTCAATTAGCCTATCAGAAGCTTCTAAAGCCACAACATCATTTTCTGGAATTTTCCAAGCTGTTTAAAGGCACAGTCAACTCAGTGTATGTAAACTTCTGACCCACTGGAATTGTGATATAGTGAATTATAAGTGAAATAATCTGTCTGTAAACAATTGTTGGAAGAATTACTTGTGTCATGCACAAAGTAGATGTCCTAACCGACTTGCCAAAACTATAGTTTGTTAACATGAAATCTGTGGAGTGGTTGAAAAATGAGTTTTAATGACTTCAACCTAAGTGTATGTAAACTTCTGACTTCAACTGTAGGTTTAGATAGCAGTATATAAGGCTCTATGTAAGGAACGCCCTTTTACAGCTCACTTCAGACCGGTACATAATGCATCTAAGTTTGACTGTGACCTCTCCAGCTTGCTGACAATAAAGAGTGATTAATTTAATATTGACTTTGAGTGACCTATGTAAGAATTTCCATAACAGTAGGATGATCTCCGCATGTGTGGTTCCCACCGTGAAGCATGGAGGAGGAGGTGTGATGTTGTGAGGGTGCTTTGCTGGTGACACTGTCAGTTATTTATTTAGAATTCAAGGCACACTTAACCAGCATGGCTACCACAGTATTCTGCAGCGATACGCCATCCCATCTGAATGCCCAGAGTGTGCAAAGCTGTCATCAAGGTAAAGGGTGGCTACTTTAAAGAATCTCAAATATAAATATATATTTTTTGGTTACTACATGATTCCATATGTGTTATTTCATAGTTTTGATGTCTTCCCTATTATTATTAAATGTAGAAAATAGTAAAAATAAAGAAAAACCCAGGAATGGGTAGGTGTGTCCAAACTTTTTACTGGTACTGTATATATCAACAACATGGCGAAGGCAATAGAACAGTCTGCAGCACCCAGCCTCACCCTACTAGAATCTGAAGTCAAATGTCTACTGTTTGCTGATGATCTGGTGCTTCTGTCACCAACCAAGGAGGGCCTACAGCAGCACCTAGACCTTCTGCACAGATTCTGTTAGACCTGGGCCCTGACAGTAAATCTCAGTAAGACAAAAATAATGGTATTCCAAAAAAGGTCCAGATGCCAGGACCACAAATACAAAATCCTTCTAGACACCGTTGCCCTAGAGCACACAAAAAACGATACATACCTCGGCCTAAACATTCAGCACCACAGGTAACTTCCACAAAGCTGTGAACGATCTGAGAGACAAGGCAAGAAGGGCCTTCTATGCCATCAAAAGGAACATAAAATTCGACATACCAATTAGGATCTGGCTAAAAATACTTGACACAGGCAGACCTGGCTCTTCAGCGAAGACAGGCTATGTGCACACTGCCCAGAAAATGAGGTGGAAACTGAGCTGCACTTTCTAACCTCCTGCCAAATGTATGACCATATTAGAGACACATATTTCCCTCAGATTACACAGATCCACAAATTTTGATAAACTCCCATATCTACTGGGTGAAATACCACAGTGTTCCATCACAGCAGCAAGATGTGTGACCTGTTGCCACAAGAAACACCATGTAAATACAACCCATATTTATGTTGATTTATTTTCCCTTTTGTACTTTAACTATTAGCACATTGTTACAACACTGTATATTGACATAATATGACATTTGAAATGTCTTTATTCTTTTGGAACTTCTGTGAGTGTCATTTTCTTTGTTTATTTCACTTTTTTTTATTATCTATTTTACTTGCTTTGACAATGTTAACATGTGTTTCCCATGCTAATAAAGCCCCTTAAATTAAAATTGAATTGAAGAGAGAGAGAGAGAGAGAGAGAGAGAGAGAGAGAGAGAGAGAGAGAGGGAGAGAGAGAGAGAGACTGGGGGAGAGAAAGATGGAAACAGCATCTGAAAAAATTGCAATACAATGCCTTAATTCATTATTTAAATAAACTCTGTGTGTGTGTGTGATTTTGCGTGCGTGTGCATGTGTGTGCGTGTATTTGTGTGTGTGTGCATGTGTGTATGTGTGTGTGTGCGTGCATGTGTGTGTGTGTATGTGTGTGTGTGTGTATGTGTGTGTGTGTATGCGTGCGTGCGTGTGTGTGCGCCAGCGCGCGAGTGTGTGTGTGTGTGTGTGTGTGTGTATGTGTGTGCGTGTGCGTGAGTGTGCATGTGTGTGTGTGTGTGTGTGTGTGTGTGTGTGTGTGTGTGTGTGTGTGTGTGTGTGTGTGTGTGTGTGTGTGTGTGTGTGTGTGTGTGTGTGTGTGTGTGTGTGTGTGTGTGTGTCTCACTCTAAGTCTCTTGACGTCTAGGATCTTGTCCATATACTTCTTCTTCTCATACTTGTCCCTGATAAACATCTCTGCTGACCTACAGAGAGTTGAGGAAGGAGACTGCAGGTCTCACACACACAGTATGGACACACACAGTATGGACACACACAGTATGGACACACACAGTATGGGCACACACAATCACACACACACACACAGTATGGACACACACACACACACACACACACACACACACAGTGCTGAAAGGATACTGGTCAGTCTCTGGTCGTATGAAACACTCTGGTAGGAAAGCTTCATAGAGTCGTCTGGCCTTGGCATTCCCTATCTCCTGAACACACTGCAAGCAGACAGACACAGTTAGTCAATAACACATCTCCTGAACACACTACAGACAGACAGACACAGTTGGTCAATAACACATCTCCTGAACACACTACAGACAGACAGACACAGTTAGTCAATAACACATCCCCTGAACACACTGCAAGCAGACAGACACAGTTAGTCAATAACACATCTCCTGAACACACTACAGACAGACAGACACAGTTAGTCAATAACACATCTCCTGAACACACTACAGACAGACAGACACAGTTAGTCAATAACACATCTCCTGAACACACTACAGACAGACAGACACAGTTAGTCAATAACACATCTGTGTCCCCTCCCCCTCCCCTCCTCCCCTCTCCTCTCTCATCTCCCCTCCTCCCCTCTCCTCTCTCATCTCCCCTCCCCCTCAACGTAATTAAGCATGTGTAGTAATTAGTAAGATTCCGATGCGAAAGTGATTGCTTTTGATGAAGACACTTTAACTGCCTTCCCAATAAAAACTAGTTAGAAAATACTAACATTTATTTTCTGTTAAAGAGATGTTGCATGTTTCTGGACGAGGCGCCATGCTGCCTTGTTGTCAACATAACCAACCAGAGCAGATTACTGTTCCGTGCTCTAGCAGATGATCACATGACCAGTTTGACCTCTGACCTGTATCTGTTCCTGTGTCCATTGGTCCAGGTTGACTGACTTGACCCTGGAGATGTGGACTCCCAGGTTCCTGTGGATCCCAGCACAGCGGATACAGATGAATATACCCAGATTCCATGACGCCCATCTAGGACCTGAGAGAGAGGGAGGGGGGAGAGATAGGGAAGAGAGAGAGACGGGGGGTGGGGAGAGAGACAATGGGGGGGGGCAGAAAGAGAGAGGGGAGGGGAGAAAGAGAGAGGGGAGGGACAGAAAGAGAGAGGGGAGGGACAGAAAGAGAGAGGGGAGGGACAGAAAGAGAGAAGGGGAGGGACAGAAAGAGAGAGGGGAGGGACAGAAAGAGAGAGGGGAGGGGAGAAAGAGAGAAGGGGAGGGACAGAAAGAGAGAGGGGAGGGACAGAAAGAGAGAGGGGAGGGACAGAAAGTGAGAGGGGAGGGACAGAAAGAGAGAGGGGAGGGACAGAAAGAGAGAGGGGAGGGGAGAAAGAGAGAGGGGAGGGGAGAAAGAGAGAAGGTGAGGGACAGAGAGAGAGAGGGGAGGGACAGAAAGAGAGAAGGGGAGGGACAGAATAAGAGAAGGGGGAAAGAGAGAGGGGAGGGACAGAAAGAGAGAAGGGGGAAAGAGAGAGGGGAGGGGAGAAAGAGAGAGGGGAGGGACAGAAAGAGAGAGGGGAGGGACAGAAAGAGAGAAGGGGAGGAGCAAGACAGAGAGAAGACAAAGAGAAGCTGATTAATTAATTAATTGTAGCCCAATTATAATTTAGACAAGCTCTCAAACCTCAGTTCTGAGTTTAAAGTCATCAGGGAGCAGTGTAATCCCATGGCACACACACTACAGGCTACTACGTTTTACCACAACTGTTAGCTTGCATATCTCCAACAGAGGCAGTGTCCCAAATGGCTTTATAGTGCACTGCTTTTGACGAGAACACTATGGGCCTTGGCCAAAGGTAATGCATTATAAAAGGTGCCATTTGGAACGAACCCTGAGAGAAGGGGGGAGAGAGTGAGAGAGCCGAGAGAGGGAGGGGGAGAGAGAGAAACAGAGAGGGGAGAGGGAGAGAGAGAGCCTGAATGCAGCGCTACCATCTAGTGGACATATGTTCACATTACATCAAGACATTTCACAGCAGCAAGGGAAAGCTAGAGAGAGAGAGAGAGAGAGGATCATCTCCCATCATATCTACTGGGTGAAATACCACAGTGTTCCATCACAGCAGCAAGATGTGTGACCTGTTACCACAAGAAAAGGGCAACCAGTGAAGAACAAACACCATGTAAATACAACCCATATTTATGTTGATTTATTTTCCCTTTTGTACTTTAGCTATTAGCACATTGTTACAACACTGTATATAGACATAATATGACATTTGAAATGTCCTTATTCTTTTGCAACCTTTGTGAGTGTAATGTTTACTGTTAATTTTATAGTTTATTTCACTTTTGTTTATTATCTTCTTCACTTGCTTTGACAATGTAAACATGTGTTTCCATGACGATAAAGCCCTTAAATAGAAATGGAATTAAAAGGAGGGATGAAGAAACGGTGCAGTGTGGCAAGTAAAGAGGGAGAGACTGAGAAATAGAGAGAGGAATAGAGTGGGAAGGAGGGAGGGAGGGAGGGAGTGGGAGAGTGTTCAAGAGAGGGAGGGAGGGAGGGAGGGAGGGAGGGAGGGAGGGAGGGAGGGAGGGAGGGAGGGAGGGAGGGAGTGAAGCTCCAGTATTCTCTTTGAAGCTCTCAGGATTCTCTGAAGGGGACAGTTGCATAATTTGAAGCAGAAAAATATGGAAGAGAGATGTTGAATCCTCCTCCCTAAGATCCCTGCTCAGCCTCTGTCCAGAGACAAGAGCTCTGCAGATAAAAGACTCTCTCTCTCTCTCTCTCTCTCTCCCCCTCCCTCCCCCTCTCTATTTCTCTCTACCTCTCCACTCTCTCTCTCTGTTTATCTCTCTCAGGAAGGTTACATAAGACAGGAAGGTCAAGACAGGAAGGTTACATAAGACAGGAAGGTCAAGACAGGAAGGTTACATAACACAGGAAGGTCAAGACAGGAAGGTTACATAAGACAGGAAGGTCAAAACAGGAAGGTTACATAAGACAGGAAGGTCAAGACAGGAAGGTTACATAAGGTTACACCTCCCTGACCAAGGCCCTTCTCCCCCGATTGCTCAGTTTGGCCGGAGGCCAGCTCTAGGAAGAGTCTTGGTGGTTCAAAACTTCTTCCATTTAAGAATGATGGAGGTCACTGTGTTCTTGGGAACCTTCAATGCTGTAGAAATGTTATGGTACCCTTCCTCAGATCTGTGCCTCGATACAATCCTGTCTCGGAGCTCTAAGGACAATTCCTTCGACCTCATGGAATGGTTTTGCTCTGACATGCACTGTCAACTGTGGGACCTCCTGGACAGGACACTAGTCTATCACAGGGCCTTACCCCCAATTTATGCCAAGCAAAGATGCAATTCCATCCCATTTTTACAGTGTTTAGTAGGACTCAAGGCCACTGAGTTGGTCTGGCATTATTTTTTATTTTTTATTTAACCTTTATTTAACTAGGCAAGTCAGTTAAGAACAAATTCCTATTTACAAGACTATTGGTCTAGCATTAGCAACACTAACCACAAGACTATTGGTCTAGCATTAGCAACACTAACCACAAGACTATTGGTCTAGCATTAGCAACACTAACCACAAGACTATTGGTCTAGCATTAGCAACACTAACCACAATACTATTGGTCTAGCATTAGCAACACTAACCACAAGACTATTGGTCTAGCATTAGCAACACTAACCACAATACTATTGGTCTAGCATTAGCAACACTAACCACAAGACTATTGGTCTAGCATTAGCAACACTAACCACAATACTATTGGTCTAGCATTAGCAACACTAACCACAAGACTATTGGTCTAGCATTAGCAACACTAACCACAAGACTATTGGTCTAGCATTAGCAACACTAACCACAATACTATTGGTCTAGCATTAGCAACACTAACCACAAGACTATTGGTCTAGCATTAGCAACACTAACCACAAGACTATTGGTCTAGCATTAGCAACACTAACCACAAGACTATTGGTCTAGCATTAGCAACACTAACCACAAGACTATTGGTCTGGCATTAGCAACACTAACCACAAGACTATTGGTCTAGCATTAGCAACACTAACCACAAGACTATTGGTCTAGCATTAGCAACACTAACCACAAGACTATTGGTCTAGCATTAGCAACACTAACCACAAGACTATTGGTCTGGCATTAGCAACACTAACCACAAGACTATTGGTCTAGCATTAGCAACACTAACCACAAGACTATTGGTCTGGCATTAGCAACACTAACCACAATACTATTGGTCTAGCATTAGCAACACTAACCACAAGACTATTGGTCTAGCATTAGCAACACTAACCACAAGACTATTGGTCTAGCATTAGCAACACTAACCACAATACTATTGGTCTAGCATTAGCAACACTAACCACAAGACTATTGGTCTAGCATTAGCAACACTAACCACAATACTATTGGTCTAGCATTAGCAACACTAACCACAAGACTATTGGTCTAGCATTAGCAACACTAACCACAAGACTATTGGTCTAGCATTAGCAACACTAACCACAATACTATTGGTCTAGCATTAGCAACACTAACCACAAGACTATTGGTCTAGCATTAGCAACACTAACCACAAGACTATTGGTCTAGCATTAGCAACACTAACCACAAGACTATTGGTCTAGCATTAGCAACACTAACCACAAGACTATTGGTCTGGCATTAGCAACACTAACCACAAGACTATTGGTCTAGCATTAGCAACACTAACCACAAGACTATTGGTCTAGCATTAGCAACACTAACCACAAGACTATTGGTCTAGCATTAGCAACACTAACCACAAGACTATTGGTCTGGCATTAGCAACACTAACCACAAGACTATTGGTCTAGCATTAGCAACACTAACCACAAGACTATTGGTCTGGCATTAGCAACACTAACCACAATACTATTGGTCTAGCATTAGCAACACTAACCACAAGACTATTGGTTTAGCATTAGCAACACTAACACTAAACTCAGCAAAGCCTATTTAACAATAAACACTGGGACATGTGTGTGTTCTCTCTCCCCCTCGCCCCCTCTCTCCCTCTCTCCCCCTCACCCTCTCTCTCCCTCTCTCCCTCTCTCCCCCTCACCCTCTCTCTCTCACTCTCTCCCTCTCTCCCCCTCACCCTCTCTCTCACTCTCTCCCTCTCTCCCCCTCTCTTTGGCAAGTAGCACACATATTTGTCCTGTTAAGTAATAGACTGACAACGTGTAAACTTCCTCTTCAGCCTCTCACACAAACCCTGTTCACGGTTTCACTGTAGAGGTTTACAGCAAACGATCTGTGATCGACTCATAAGTCTGTCATTGTTAAAGTGGACCTCTGGGGTACAAAGGTAGTGGATAGGTGATTGATGAGTCACCCTGGCTGACAGAATGGCTCAACATCAGGATACCACATATTACAGTACAGTTACACAACACACTGGCTCAGTCCCAGTGGTCAGGTGTTCTGCCCCTGTGTATGCTCTGATAAGAGGACCAAATAGCACTCTAGTTTGCTCAATAAAAAATAGTCTCCATTATTCTCAGAAAAGAAAATGTCGTCCCCCCACTACCTTAACATGTAGGTCCATTGCTTGGTCAAGAGTCATTATACATGTCTTGCAAGGTATGCACACCCTCATCTGCCCACAATGGTTCACAAAAGGCTTATTGTTTGTCAGCAGGTTATGGTTATGGTATATAGGAGAAGAATCACAGAGCTTCTTAGTGTTGCCTATATGTTTCTCAGCGTAGTGAGTTGGAAATAATTGAACCAAATGTTTTGAATGCTGTTTTTACCTTGATACAGGAAAAAAATGGATCTGTGAGTCTATGCGGGGCAACAAGTGCTTCCTCTATGCCTCTCCAAGAAGCTGCAGTAGAATCATGGGACCATACTCTCAAGGATATAATTTGGAAAGAGCAGTAATATAATCTATAATCTGTAATCTGGAAGAGACAAACCTCTTGTTCCCTTTAACTGTGTAAGAGTTTCATATTGAATGTGTGGATTTTCATCATTCCAAATAAACATTTGGAAGGACTTTAATTAACTTTAATTCCTCAAAGTAGGAGGTACAGGCAGCATTTAGTCGACCGGGTTCATTTTTACTACAGCAATCCTACCTTGTAACGAGATGTTAAAATACAGTAAGGTGTCATCGGCATAGAGTGACACTTTATGCTGAGTACCTTTAATATTGATGCGTGAAATAAGTGGGTTCAATCTAATATCTTGAGCAAGGGGCTCCAAAGACATTGGTGATTGTGGACATCCTTGTTTTGTGGAACGTTGTAAACAGAAAGTCTTGGATAGAATGTTTCCCGTCCGCTTGGGACGCATAAAACAATGTTTTTTAACATGGAGATAAATCCTTCACCAAAACCAAAGACCTCCTTGTCTGAGGCTAAAAAACCCTTTATAAATCTAGTTTGATCATCTCCAATTACATTTCCTACAAGTAGTTCCAATCTGATGGATCAAGAGCAATCTGTTTCTCCAGGTCTACTAGGTCTAGGAAAATGAGGTACAGCTCAGTTTCCCCTCCAAAAACATTTTGTCACCTCCCAAAGTGTCTGAGGGGATGTGGCTGTATCTGTACTAAACAATAAGAATTATTTTAACTTTGCTGAAAGTTGTGTAAAAAAAAAGCCTTATTCTTCAGAAATGTTGTGTTAAATGGTCATCTTCTGGCACCTTTCTGTTTGGAGCTGTCAAATAAGATCCTATACAGGACAGCTCCATGGTCAGAAATGACTATGGGGAGCAGCTCGCTTGTCTGAATACACCTGTTTATATAGGGAGGTACAAATATGTAGTCTATCCGTGAAAATGTATTATGTCTTGAGGAAAAGAAAGTATCGTCTTTGACAGTCAAATTCTGTTCTGGAATCTATAGACATCAGAATGTTTTAGGTGGGCTTCTTATATATTAGGCCAATATCAACCTTTTTGCGTCTGATGTATTCTAAGCATTTTGGGAATTTAACAACATTACAATGACCTCACGGTTCATTTAAAAACTTTGTCACATAAAATGTATGGACAAAATAAACAACTTCAACACCTACTTCAATATAAACAGGAACAAATGTTTATGCACCATTATACATATTCGTGAACAAACTCTGACAGCTGGGTTTTAACAATAATAGAAACAAAAACAATAACCGCCTGCAAGAGAGGAAGTCTATAGCTTCAACAGCTCTCTTTGGCTGGTAGGAACATCAGAAGGCTCCCAGACAGCGAAGCACATCCCAAGTCCAGTCCCATTATGTCAGCCACTTGTTTTAATCCAACATGACATGAATACGTGGTAAAATTACTTTTCACAGAATACTTTCATACAAAACCCACTGATATTGCCAACTACTTGAATAACTTTTTCAATGGCAAGATCAGCAAACTTAGGTATGACATGCCAGCAACAAATGCTGACACTACACATCCAAGTATATCTGACCAAATTATGAAAGACAAGATTTGTACTTTTGAATTCCGTAAAGTCAGTGTGGAAGAGGTGAAACAAGGATTGTTGTCTATCAACAATGACAAGCCACCGGGGTCTGACAATCTGGATGGAAAATTACTGAGGATGATAGCGGACGATATTACCACTCCTATTTGCCACATCTTCAATTTAAGCCTACTAGAAAGTTTGTGCCCTCAGGCCTGGAGGGAAGCTAAAGTCATTCCACTACCTACGAATAGTAAAGCCCCTTTTACTGGCTCAAATAGCCGACCAATCAGCCTGTTACCAACCCTTAGAAAACTTCTGGAAAAAATAGTGTTTGACCAGATACAATGCTATTTCACAGTAAACAAATTGACAACAGACTTTCAGAATGCTTATAGGGAAGGACATTCAACAAGCACAGCACTTACACAAATGACTGATGATTGGCTGAGAGAAATTAATTATAAAATGATTGTGGGGGCTGTCTTGTTAGACTTCAGTGCAGCTTTTGACATTATTGATCATAGTTTTCTGCTGGAAAAATGTATGTGTTATGGCTTTACACCCCCTGCTATAATATGGATAAAGAGTTACTTTAATGGAAGCCTCTCAAACATAATGGAGGTAAAATCAGGAATTCACCAGGGCAGCTGTCTAGGCCCCTTACTTTTTTCAATCATTAATAACGACATGCCACTAGCTTTGAGTAAAGCCAGTGTGTCTATGTATGAGGATGACTCAACACTTTACACGGCAGCTACTACAGCTACTGAAATGACTAAGTTAGTCCTAAATATTTCTAAAACTAAAAGCATTGTATTTGGGACAATCATTCACTAAACCCTAAACCTCAACTACATCTTGTAATGAACTAAACTGCTTGGAGTAACCCTGGATTGTAAACTGTTATGGTCAAAACATATTGATACAACAGTATCTAAGATGGGGAGAAGTCTGTCCATAATAAAGTGCTGCTCTACCTTCTTAACAACATCATCAACAAGGCAGGTCCTACAGGCCCTAGTTTTGTCACACCTGGACTACTGTTCAGTCGTGTGGTCAGGTGCCACCAAGAGGGACTTAGGAAAATTGCAGTCGGCTCAGAACAGGGCAGCATGGTTGGCCATTAAATGTCCATGGAGAGCTAACATTAATGACATGCATGTCAATCTCTCATGGCTCAAAGTGGAAGAGAGATTGACTTTATCACTACTTGTTTTTGTAAGAGGTGTTGAAGCTGAATGTACCAGCACACGGCTCGGACACCAATGCTGCATACCCCACAAGAAATGCCACCAGAGTTCTCTTCACAGTCCCCAAGTCCAGGACAGACTATGGGAGGCGCACAGTAGTACATAGAGCCATGACTACATGGAACTCTATTCCAGATCAGGTAACTGATGCAAGCAGTAGAATTAGATAAAAATACACCTTATGGAACAACGGGGACTGTGAAGAGACACGCACAAAAGGTACAGACACATGCATACGCATACATTGTGATATTGTTGTATGCTGGTATGAAACATTTGGGATTGTAGAAATGTAGTGGTGTAATAACGTTACATGATGTACTGTTTAATCTTTAGTTTTATATGTAATGTAAGTGTTTTAATGTGTTGGACTCCAGGAAGAGTAGCTGCTGACTTATATACTGTAGATATGAAGTGGTTTAATAACGTTACATGATGTACTGTTTAATTTTTTGTTTTATATGTAATGTAAGTGTTTTAATGTGCTCTGTATGTTAATCCCCATAACGTTTTCCCTACCCTGTGTGTGAGTGTGTTGTTCTGCTATTTTCTCCACTAAGCCTTAACCCACACATCACAGATATCCTACACACAGCAGGAAATGTGATCAGGATCACTAATAAACTGTAGAAAACAGAAGCCTTCTGAAGACGTGCTGTTCATGAAAACACTGCACAATGTTATTGTGTATATCTAGTCTATGCTCCTTATGCCAGCTGAAACACAAACCCTACACACGTTGTATAGCAGGACACACATGGTTTCCAACACTTCAGGGCTTGTTCCCGTTTCAGAGAGGGCTATGAGACTCATGGTACATGAAACATACACACACTTTAGGCCCAGTGTAGATGTCATAAAGCCCCTGAGCTCAGAGTGAATGATGTAGCAATCCTTGATTTGTTTCCTCTATCTGTCGTCTACTGTATGTCTTCTCATTGCTTTGTTTCCTCTATCTGTTGTTAGTGTTGCTACTGTATAGCTGTGTTCGAATACTCATACTAAGCGCACTAACCATACTATTTGTGACGTAAATTAAGTATGTAGTATGCTTATTGGTCATAGTATGCATAGAGTTATTATGCCAAAAGTTCTGGGATGTCGTACTACATTCCCAAACTACAAAGTATACACGCATTGTACACTTTTTCCATACTTTTAAGGCCCATAATGCATTTCTTCGTAAATGGGCGTGGCTTCACAACGTTTACAGATTTTAAGAAATTGGCGCAAAATATGCAGCCGTCCGACGAGAGCGGATAAAAATTAATTGCTTTAACTAATTATGGAAAATGTTAAGAACATTTTGAGCAATGTAATAAAGTCATGACTTTTCAAATAAGTTACGTTACACGTTATGTTAGCTGACAATTTGTTAGCTACGCTGTCATTAGGAACCATATAACATATCATTAAAGCAATAGTAGGGACTACCGGTATGTTAGCTAGCTACATCGTTAGTTGGCTACTAATGCATTGAACTTGCCAGTATATTAACTATATGCTATCTAACTACTGTAGCTACCGAACGTTTATTGACTTGATTATTCACGTCATTCTAAGTTAAGCGGTACAGTTGTTGTGTATTCTCAATGGACATAAATTCGCTCTAGCTATCCACTACAATTTCGTCTGAGGGTGTTAGAGCGCAGACTAACGGATTAATTTTTGAACGCTCAACACCCGTTTGATACGGCCGGTGTCAGTAAACGTCGGCAAAAAAGCGTAATTAAATAGTTGCCAGCAGCACAGTTACAGTCAACGCCCTGGATAACATGAAAACAGCCTGACCAGCTCTGCTAGGGTGAGTAACATGGTCAGAGTGAGGTGTTCTCTCATTTGTGTCTGGAAGTAGCTAGCCAGTTACCTTGGTGATGGTGATGGTCAGAACGCGGATCAACCCTACTCCTCGGCCAGTGTGCTCTCTGAACACTCCGAGAGGGGAAGTGTTCAGAATTTACGAATGGACAATCTGACAACGCTCTGAATTTAAGAACGCCCAGAGCGCACTCTGGCACTCCAGATAGAATTTATGAACACAAAAATGTCTAGCTAGTAATTTGTTATGCTAACAAGCTAGCAAGAGGTTGCATAGCAACAGAATCAACTTCTGGTAGACAGGAGTAGTTCTAGTTTGCTCAACTGAAAGTATACCTTTTGTTTACAGTATACTAAAATTAACTAATAGTATGTAGTATATACTCATTAAGTATGTAGTATACAGTATGTTAGAATGGGTATTCGAACACAGCCCATGTCTTCTCATTGCTTTGCTTCCTCTATCTTCTATCTTCTATTGTTACATTCTCATTGAATGTAACAATAATTTAACAGTAGAAGTTTGAGATGATAACTAGTCTTCAGAAAGTATTCACACCCCTTGACTTATTCCACATTTTGTTGTGTTACAGCCTGAATTTAAAATAGATTAAACTGAGATTGTTGTTGTCACTGGCCTACACACAACACCCCATAATGTCAAAGTGGAATAATGTTTTAAATGTCTTGAATCAATACGTATTTAACTCCTTTGTTATGGCAAGCCTACTGTAAGTTCTGGAATAGTCATTAGAGATAGATATGCTCTGCAGAATAGTCATTAAAGAAAGATATACTCTGGGAATAGTCATTAAAGATAGATATGCTCTGCAGAATAGTCATTAAAGATAGATATGCTCTGGGAATAGTCATTAAAGATAGATATGCTCTGCAGAATAGTCATTAAAGATAGATATGCTCTGCAGAATAGTCATTAGAGATAGATATGCTCTGCAGAATAGTCATTAGAGATAGATATGCTCTGCAGAATAGTCATTAAAGATAGATATGCTCTGCAGAATAGTCATTAAAGATAGATATGCTCTGCAGAATAGTCATTAGAGATAGATATGCTCTGCAGAATAGTCATTAAAGATAGATATGCTCTGCAGAATAGTCATTAAAGATAGATATGCTCTGCAGAATAGTCATTAGAGATAGATATGCTCTGCAGAATAGTCATTAAAGATAGATATGCTCTGCAGAATAGTCATTAAAGATAGATATGCTCTGCAGAATAGTCATTAGAGATAGATATGCTCTGCAGAATAGTCATTAAAGATAGATATGCTCTGCAGAATAGTCATTAAAGATAGATATGCTCTGCAGAATAGTCATTAGAGATAGATATGCTCTGCAGAATAGTCATTAGAGATAGATATGCTCTGGGAATAGTCATTAAAGATAGATATGCTCTGGGAATAGTCATTAAAGATAGATATGCTCTGCAGAATAGTCATTAAAGATAGATATGCTCTGCAGAATAGTCATTAGAGATAAATATGCTCTGGGAATAGTCATTAAAGATAGATATGCTCTGCAGAATAGTCATTAGAGGTAGATATGCTCTGCAGAATAGTCATTAAAGATAAATATGCTCTGCAGAATAGTCATTAGAGATAGATATGCTCTTGTCCTTGTAGAATAGTTCTCCCTTGATTCTCGATAGCTGCATAATCTCCTGTTTCATTGAGAAGGCGCATGATGATAGCACTGGGCCTCTGTGTGTCCTTCGCTGCGGGCCTGTATTTTTTCATTTCAATGTGGGTCATCCGTTTATCGAGTAGCCTTCATGCCATTGAAAGAGATTTGCATTTTGCCAAGTGAGGTGGCTGTTTCTCGTCAAAATAACTTCAGTTCTGACATAGGATGGTACTGGAACTGCCTCTACCACCTCGTGGAGTTGGGCTCGGTGAGCGACTTAAACACAGTGAACATAGCGATGTATCTTCTCTTTGATGCCGTCTTTCACTTGAATATTTATCTTACTCATTGCCAGTCCGATTTAGAAGGTCAAATATGTACTTTTAACTCGTGAAGTTTCCTTTAGGCCAAAATTGTCACAGAGCTTGATCAGCACACAGCCTTTCCCCAGAATTCCATGCAGGATCAATCGTGAGGAAGGTCTTTAAATCAGGTTAACACTCGCAAGGCCGCCGGGCCAGACGGTATTCCAGATTGTGTATTCAGAGCATGCGCAGAACAGCTGGCAGGCATTTTCATGGCCATTTCAAACATGTCTTATTTCCAGTCTGTAATCCCCACGTCTTAAACTGACCACCATCAAACTTGTTCCTAAGAACTCTAAGTCTTCATGCCACAATGACTACCGCCCTGTAGCTTGAGAGGCTGGTTATGGCACACACCAACTCCATCATCCCAGACCCACTCCAATTTGCATACCGCCCCAACAGATCAGCGCAATCTCAATTGCACTCCACACTGACCTCACCCACCTAGATAAGAGGAATAGCTATGTGAGAATGCTGTTCATTGACTACAGCTCAGGGTTCAACACCACTGTCCCCTCCAAGCTCGTCACCAAGCTTAGGACCCTGGGACTGAACACCTCCCTCTGCAACTGGATCCTGGACGTCCTGACGGGCCGCCCCCATGTGGTTAGGATTAAGCCATGCTGACCGTCAACACGGGGGTCCAACAACATCATGAAGTTTGCTGACAACACAATAGTTGTGGGTCTGACGGACGACCCAGTACATATTTGGGGCCGAGCGCCCTGCCATCGAAGAGCTCTATATCAGGCGGGAGGAAAGGAAGGCCGAGAAAACAATTAAAGACTCCAGGACCCAAGACATAGAATGTTCTGTCTGCTTCCGCATGGTAAGCTTCTGAACAGCTTCAATCCCCAAGCCATAAGACTGCTTTATAGCTAACTAAATAGCTAACTAAATAGCTAACTAAATGGCTAATTAAATAGCTAACTAAATAGCTAACTAAATAGCTAACTAAATACCTAACTAAATAGCTATCTAAATAGCTACCTAAATAGCTAACTAAATAGCTAACTAAATAGCTAACTAAATAGCTAACTAAATAGCTAACTAAAAACTAAAAAGCTACATGGACTATCTGAGTTGACCCTTGTCTTTTTTAGCACTTTCTATGCACAGAACTCTAAACACACACACACTGACACTAACACACTCATTTAATCTGCTCACACATCCAACATGCAGACATTGTATACTGACTCTACACACACGCACACACTCACATACAATCATCATATACGCTGCTGCTACTCTGTTTATTATATATCCTGATGCCTAGTCACCTATACATATCTACCTCCATCACTCCAGTATCCCTGCACATTGTAAATATGGTACTGGAACTGACCCTGTATATAGTATGGTACTGACCCTGTATATAATATGGTACTGGAACTGACCCTGTATATAGTATGGTACTGACCCTGTATATAATATGGTACTGGAACTGACCCTGTATATAGGATGGTACTGGTACTGAGCCTGTATATAGTATGGTACTGGAACTGACCCTGTATATAGTATGGTACTGGTACTGACCCTGTATATAGTATGGTACTGGAACTGACCCTGTATATAGTATGGTACTGGTACTGAGCCTGTATATAAGATGGTACTGGAACTGACCCTGTATATAGTATGGTACTGGAACTGAGCCTGTATAGAAGACGGTACTGGTACTGACCCTGTATATAATATGGTACTGGAACTGACCCTGTATATAATATGGTACTGGTACTGAGCCTGTATATAGTATGGTACTGGAACTGAGCCTGTATAGAAGACGGTACTGGTACTGACCCTGTATATAATATGGTACTGGAACTGACCCTGTATATAATATGGTACTGGTACTGACCCTGTATATAATATGGTACTGGTACTGAGCCTGTATATAGTATGGTACTGGTACTGACCCTGTTTATAAGATGGTACTGTTACTGAGCCTGTATAAAGGATGCTTCTTCCTTCTCGTGTTCTTATTTCTATATCTGGTGTGTTTATGTTCTACCTTGTTATTTCTATATCTGGTGTGTTTATGTTCTACCTTGTTATTTCTATATCTGGTGTGTTTATGTTCTACCTTGTTATTTCTATATCTGGTGTGTTTATGTTCTACCTTGTTATTTCTATATCTGGTGTGTTTATGTTCTACCTTGTTATTTCTATATCTGGTGTGTTTATGTTCTACCTTGTTATTTCTATATCTGGTGTGTTTATGTTCTACCTTGTAATTTCTAGTATTACATTGATATTGTTGGGGTTAGAGCTGCAAGAACGGCAATTCACTGTATTTGTGGACGTGACATAACTTGAAACACACAAACTGTTCCCCCCATGCACCTGCTGTAGTGGCTCAACCCAGAACAGTTTGTACGGAGAGAGAGGAGAGGACACAGTTAATGTCAATGCAGGTGCCTTTGCATTTAGCTACCTCTATAATGGAATTAATTTAACAACCTTCAAAGTACACTAATCTTATTATGCAGTAGATCGTGTTCTCTGGGTAAGACCGGAAAGGTTCCTGGAAACTGAGGTTCCCGTACCAAGCTTTTGGACAGACATATGGCTGGCTATAACAGCCTATAGTCTCTAGTCATAACCCTTAGTTATAACATATGGATGTCTGTAACAGCCTATAGTCTCTGGTCATAACCCTTAGTTATAACATATGGATGTCTGTAACAGCCTATAGTCTCTGGTCATAACCCTTAGTTATAACATATGGATGTCTGTAACAGCCTATAGTCTCTGGTCATAACCCTTAGTTATAACATATGGATGTCTGTAACAGCCTATAGTCTCTGGTCATAACCCTTAGTTATAACATATGGATGTCTGTAACAGCCTATAGTCTCTGGTCATAACCCTTAGTTATAACATATGGATGTCTGTAACAGCCTATAGTCTCTGGTCATAACCCTTAGTTATAACATATGGATGTCTGTAACAGCCTATAGTCTTTGTTATTATTTGACTTACCTTTGGATTCACAATCCGCGCAGAATTTGTTCTCCTCGAGTGATAGTAGCGAGGCAAGGACAGCTTGATATCTGTCAATGTCTTTCACCGATTTACCAGTCATCATCCTCCCTGCTCTGCTGCCTCCCCTCTCCCGTCTAATATCAAGATACTGGTAGATGGAGTAGCCTGATTCAGATCAACTCCGTTTGCAGAATAAAAACCAGACCCAAGAAAAATGAAACACGGAACAAGCTATGCAACGGCCGCGTCCTATTTTGTTCCTCTCCCGAAGAGGGAAGCGATTAGTTTTTTACCCACGGTAAAGATCAAGCCCTCTAGTCGTAGATACCAGTAGCCGGTTAGTCCTCAGCAGTGCATGACAATTGGAGCTGGCAAGACAGTTGTTGTAACCTATATGCACTCGTATTTGTTTTTCGAATAATATATATTTGGTAGTAAAATATCTCAACAAAAAACTATATTTTCTGTCGCCCTCTTGTGTAAAATTATAGCGTAACAAGAGATTAAGCTACACGAATTTTTACGCACATCAGTATCTAGTCCTCTGGTCTCTCCTCCGGTCACAGTGTTCCGCCAGCAGCACAAATAATGACGTCACGGTGGTATGGTAATATTGAAACCTTCAAAATAAAGGTCCACATTTCAAAACATTGCAACCTGGATAACTCATTCAACAGATATGGATTGTTTTTTATCAATAGCCACTTTTATTGTGTCAACAAGAAAAGGCAATACGTAATTTATGAAAACAAATACAAAATATGGTTTAAAAAATGTATAAACTAGACCAAATATGAAGAAAAAAAAACGATGTTGACACTGGTATGTTGAAAATATTGGGCAATAAAGATAAGTTTTCTACCTGTCTCAGCTGGGGCGGGAAAGCATTATCCCCTCCATGAATACTCTTCAGCTCCTACATGCCCACTTCCTCTGAGACTCCAGAAATTACTCCCTTGACAGGTGCTCTTCTCCTTAGTTCAAAGCACCATAGAGCATGGTCATCAATTCGCCTAATATCCAAAATACCAGTAGCGGTGTGTGGGTAAAATCAACGGGGAATCCAAGCCAGGGAAAAAAAGGCATATTACAACCTTTGTGTTGTGATAATTGTGTTGTTTGCTCTATAACCTGTTAGTTCATATGCCTTGCCATCGTGATATGTAGACCTAGCTTGAGGGTCTGGTCTGTGGACAAAGAGACTACAAGGAAACTAGTCTACTGTGCTTTACAGAGAGAACCATAGAGAACGTCACTATCAGCAGTTTCCAGACCATCAGAGCGGACAGGAATAGCACTTCTTCCGGTAAGAGTAAGGGAGGGGGGCTGGCTTTATTAGTTAACAACAGATGGTGTAATCCGAGCCATATTACTGTTAAGGAACCTTTTTTTTTGCCTGGACATTGAGCTGTTAGCCGTTAGCCTGAGACCCTACTATTTGCCAAGGGAATTCACGGTGGCCATTGCTATTATTGTTTACATCCCGCCTTCCGCTGACGCAAACACCGCGTGTGACGTCATCCATTCTGTTATCGCGAGGTTACAGACAGCACATCCCAGTGCCTTCTTTGCCATTTCTGGGGATTTTAACCATGCATCTCTCTCTTCAACCAGGAGGAATACAACTCTGGACTTGTTATATGCTAATGTGAAGGATGCATACAACTCCACTGAACTCCCTCCCCTCGGTAGATCGGATCACAACCTTGTCCACCTCACCCCACTCTACAGGCCTATGGTCCAACAGCAGCCTGCGACCACTAGGACCATTAGGAGATGGTCCCCAGAGGCGAATGAGGCCCTACAGGACTGCTTTGAAACAACAGACTGGGATGTGCTCTGTGAGGCTCATGGGGAGGACATCGATGGACTTACTGACTGCATAACGGACTATAAATAT
Source organism: Thymallus thymallus (assembly GCA_023634145.1). Classification (NCBI taxonomy): domain Eukaryota; kingdom Metazoa; phylum Chordata; class Actinopteri; order Salmoniformes; family Salmonidae; genus Thymallus; species Thymallus thymallus. The sequence continues at coordinate 32,368,864 of CM042396.1, forward strand.
TTTTGTGTAGAACACTGCTGAATGAGAAGAAGAGGGCCTTCAAGGAGGGGGACAGGGACAAAATTGAAATGCATCCAGAGGGAGCTGAAGTGGTGGATTGCTGAGGGGAAGAGAGTGTATAAGGAGAAGATGGAGGACAAGCTGAGGCAGAGCCAGGTGAGAGAGGTGTGGAATGGTATGAGAAATATCACTGGCTTCAAAAAGTCAAACAGTGGGCAGACGGAGGGGACCCAGGACAGAGCCAATGAGCTGAACCAATTTTTTAACAGGTTTGATACTGGCCCTGTCCACCTCCCCTCCAGCTCCCCAGGCCACACACCCTCACGGCTGTCCCACCCCCACTTTGCTCACAACACCTCCGTTGAGACAATCAGCGAGCCCCTCCCCACCTCCGCCCCTACTCCCTCTGGACTGATCTGCAACACCCCCCGTTCCCCCACTACTGGACTGATCCTCTACACCCCCCTTCCCCCCACCTCCCTACCTGGGCTGGCTTTCACCACCAACCAAGTGAAGAGAGAGCTGGAGAGACTACACCAGTGGAAAGCGGCGGGCCCTGATGGCATCAGCCCAAGGGTGCTGAGGGTCTGTGCTGACCAACTGTGTGGAATACTCCAGCGTCTTTTCAACCTTAGCCTGAGCCTGGAAAGGGTCCCTGTGCTGTGGAAAACATCCTGCCTCGTCCAAGTGCCCAAGAAGGCTCACCCCACTGTCCTGAATGACTTCAGACCTGTAGCACTAACATCCCACATCATGAAGACCCTGGAAAGGTTAGTCCTCACCTCAGACCCCTGGTGTGTTCATCACTGGACCCCCTGCAGTTTGCATATCAGCGCAACATCGGGGTGGATGATGCAATCACCCTTAGTCTCCTGGGTCAGGGACTACCTGACCGGTAGTTCACAATTTGTGCGACTACAGAGCTGTGTGTCAGAACAGACAGTTAGCAACACAGGGGCCCCCCAGGGAACGGTCCTGTCCCACTTCCTGTTCACCCTCTACACTCTCAGATATAACTCTGAAACATGCTACCTGCAGAAGTTCTCAGATGACTCCACAATTGTAGGGTGCATCAGGGGTGGGCAGGAGGAGGAGTACAGGAACACAATCAGTGAATTTCTGGTGTGGTATCTATCTATCTATCTATCTATCTATCTATCTATCTATCTATCTATCTATCTATCTATCTATCTATCTATCTATCTATCTATCTATCTATCTATCTATCTATCTATCTATCTATCTATCTATCTATCTATCTATCTATCTATCTATCTAATCTAATCTAAAGTGGTAAATTAGTTGTTTTGTTTTATTCGAGATACTTCCACTAGGTGGCAGTAGCTATTAGATATTGTCCACAGTGCACTGAGTTTTTAGGATATCCTGCGTTCCCACGGGCAGATTTCAGACGCACTACTGGCAGCCAGTACTGTCGGTGCTGGCGGGACGCAGCTCCACACTGTCGGCCCCTGCTTTAATTTAATTGTGACGTTATTGGCCCCTGAAAATATACATTAGCTTACACGTAAATGTCAAGGAAGGAGAGGGATAATGATAATAATATGAGGAAATAATCGCGCTAATTGAAGAGCTTTTAAGAGACTCTGCAACCTAAAGATCTCCAGGAGTGGAGTCGATGTGGCTATTTTATCAGAATACCGTCAAGGTAAGGGCACGTTGTTACGCTGATGTTTCTGATCTATATGTATCCATTACAATATAAAATGACTTGCAGGTGTTGTATGTTGAGACTGAAAGACAAGACGTTTGATCAGCAGAAAGACGTGCTCCAGCCCAACCCAACCCAACCCAGCCCAGCCCAGCCCAACCCAGCCCAGCCCAGCCCAGCCCAGCCCAACCCAACCCAACCCAACCCAGCCCAGCCCAACCCAGCCCAGCCCAGCCCAGCCCAGCCCAGCCCAACCCAACCCAGCCCAGCCCAGCCCAGCCCAACCCAAGAGGTAACGGGTGCTGCGTCCTTTTACGCGCATTGAATGACACAGGACCTGTATTTTTATTTGACAGCGAATATGTTTATGGAACATTTTTAAGAGAATAATAAAGTTAGAAGTTGGGTTTTGACTAATGTTGCCATTACGGCTAGAATTAATCAACACTGCAGGGTGAGGTGACAGTGTGTGTGTGTCTGTGTGTGTGTGTGTGTGTGTGTGTGTGTGTGTTCAGTAACTAAGTAAAAATACTTAGAATACTTTTGGGGGTTTCTGTACTTTTTACTCCATACATTTCCCTGACACCCACAAGTAGTCGTTACAATATGGTCCAATTAAAGCAGCTATCAATATAAAGTGTTGTCATCCC
>CM042396.1:32376185-32523685 GCA_023634145.1 Thymallus thymallus
TGTGTGTCTGTGTGTCTACATGTCTGTGTGTCCACATGTCTGTGTGTCTACATGTCTGTGTTTCTACATGTCTGTGTGTCTGTGTCTACATGTCTGTGTGTCTACATGTCTGTGTGTCTACATGTCTGTGTGTCTGTGTCTACATGTCTGTGTGTGTACATGTCTGTTTGTCTACATGTCTGTGTGTCTACATGTCTGTGTGTCTGTGTGTGTACATGTCTGTGTGTCTACATGTCTGTGTGTCTGTGTGTCTACATGTCTGTGTGTGTACATGTCTGTGTGTCTACATGTCTGTGTGTCTACATGTCTGTGTGTCTGTGTCTACATGTCTGTGTGTCTACATGTCTGTGTGTCTGTGTCTACATGTCTGTGTGTGTACATGTCTGTTTGTCTACATGTCTGTGTGTCTACATGTCTGTGTGTCTGTGTGTGTACATGTCTGTGTGTCTACATGTCTGTGTGTCTGTGTGTCTACATGTCTGTGTGTGTACATGTCTGTGTGTCTACATGTCTGTGTGTGTACATGTCTGTGTGTCTACATGTCTGTGTGTCTACATGTCTGTGTGTGTACATGTCTGTGTGTCTACATGTCTGTGTGTCTGTTTTATGTGTGTGAGAGAGATGTATGCCTTGTATAACCTCTAATATTTTGGACACCATTAGAGACTCATCTTGTGTATGTGTGTATGTGTGTATGTGTGTATGTGTGTGTTTGTCACACATTGTATCCTTCAAAGATTCTCGGTGAGTATTAACACACACACACAAGATGATTCTCTAATGGTGTCCAAAATATTAGAGGTTACACAAGGCACACATCTCTCTCACACACTCCTCATCCCTAATTTCTTCTCCTCCAGGGAGAGATCGGACGACCAGGGACCAAGGTGAGTCTCTCTCTCTCTCTCTCTCTCTCTCTCTCTCTCTCTCTCTCTCTCTCTCTCTCTCTCTCTCTCTCTCTCTCTCTCTCTCTCTCTCTCTCTCTCTCTCTCTCTCTCTCTATCTCACTTTCCCTCACTTTCTCCATCCCTCTAATGCCTTAGTTGAGGTTAAATAAAGTGTGCTAGTCTCTCTCCCTCTCCTCTGCAGTGCTTCTCTCCCTTCTTGGCTCTCTGTGTGTGTGTGTGTGTGTGTGTGTGTGTGTGTGTATCTCTCTAGTTCTGCACGGTTCTAATCTCCCTGAGTGCTTGCGTTCTCTATGATAAATCACTAAGGTGATTTGGCCACACACACACGCACACACACACACACACACACACACTACACCACCTACATGAATTTTTTAAATGTGTCCCATCGCAAACTGTCATGAAAATAAAGCTTCCGGCTTAAAGCTTATCTATCCCAAATTATGCCAATTAGTTTACAGCAACATTGCCCCTGTCTGTCTGTCTGTCTGTCTGTCTGTCTGTCTGTCTGTCTGTCTGTCTGTCTGTCTGTCTGTCTGTCTGTCTGTCTGTCTGTCTGTCTGTCTGTCTGTCTGTCTGTCGTGCACATTTGTCAATCCCCCCATTTGTAGCCATAGCGACGCTAGTAACAGTCTTGTGGGTTGACAGAAATTGTTTCCACAAAAAGTAGGCTTACCTGACAGAAAGATATTGTGATTATTTGTACCAATTTGGCCATTGTTTAGCAGACTCTGCCATGACACGTGTTGTAGCCGTAGCCCTGACAGAAACACATTGTTTAGCAGACTCTGCCATGACACGTGTTGTAGCCGTAGCCCTGACAGAAACACATTGTTTAGCAGACTCTGCCATGACACGTGTTGTAGCCGTAGCCCTGACAGAAACACATTGTTTAGCAGACTCTGCCATGACACGTGTTGTAGCCGTAGCCCTGACAGAAACACATTGTTTAGCAGACTCTGCCATGACACGTGTTGTAGCCGTAGCCCTGACAGAAACACATTGTTTAGCAGACTCTGCCATGACACGTGTTGTAGCCGTAGCCCTGACAGAAACACATTGTTTAGCAGACTCTGCCATGACACGTGTTGTAGCCGTAGCCCTGACAGAAACACATTGTTTAGCAGACTCTGCCATGACACGTGTTGTAGCCGTAGCCCTGACAGAAACACATTGTTTAGCAGACTCTGCCATGACACGTGTTTTAGCCGTAGCCCTGACAGAAACACATTGTTTAGCAGACTCTGCCATGACACGTGTTGTAGCCGTAGCCCTGACAGAAACACATTGTTTAGCAGACTCTGCCATGACACGTGTTGTAGCCGTAGCCCTGACAGAAACACATTGTTTAGCAGACTCTGCCATGACACGTGTTGTAGCCGTAGCCCTGACAGAAACACATTGTTTAGCAGACTCTGCCATGACACGTGTTGTAGCCGTAGCCCTGACAGAAACACATTGTTTAGCAGACTCTGCCATGACACGTGTTGTAGCCGTAGCCCTGACAGAAACACATTGTTTAGCAGACTCTGCCATGACACGTGTTGTAGCCGTAGCCCTGACAGAAACACATTGTTTAGCAGACTCTGCCATGACACGTGTTGTAGCCGTAGCCCTGACAGAAACACATTGTTTAGCAGACTCTGCCATGACACGTGTTGTAGCCGTAGCCCTGACAGAAACACATTGTTTAGCAGACTCTGCCATGACACGTGTTGTAGCCGTAGCCCTGACAGAAACACATTGTTTAGCAGACTCTGCCATGACACGTGTTGTAGCCGTAGCCCTGACAGAAACACATTGTTTAGCAGACTCTGCCATGACACGTGTTGTAGCCGTAGCCCTGACAGAAACACATTGTTTAGCAGACTCTGCCATGACACGTGTTGTAGCCGTAGCCCTGACAGAAACACATTGTTTAGCAGACTCTGCCATGACACGTGTTGTAGCCGTAGCCCTGACAGAAACACATTGTTTAGCAGACTCTGCCATGACACGTGTTGTAGCCGTAGCCCTGACAGAAACACATTCCTCTCTTTCTAAATGCACAATTAAAGGGAAATTACACTCAAAAATACGAATTTGTTGTTATTAACTATTATTGTACCAGATATATTGACAGAAAACACATCTATTACACCAGTTTCAGGGGAGAGGAGAAGAGAACAGTGTGCCTATTTGAAAGCTAGACCAACAATAGTAGCTTGTGACATGTTTCCTTTTTTAAAAGTAGCTCTCATGGTAGAAACAGTTGCAGGCCCCTGACGTACAGAACACAGTTGCAGGCCCCTGACGTACAGAACACAGTTGGAGACCCCTGAAGTACAGAACACAGTTGGAGGCCCCTGACGTACAGAACACAGTTAGAGACCCCTGAAGTACAGAACACAGTTGGAGACCCCTGAAGTACAGAACACAGTTGGAGACCCCTGAAGTACAGAACACAGTTGGAGGCCCCTGAAATACAGAACACAGTTGGAGGCCCCTGAAGTACAGAACACAGTTGGAGGCCCCTGAAGTACAGAACACAGTTGGAGACCCCTGAAGTACAGAACACAGTTGGAGACCCCTGAAGTACAGAACACAGTTGGAGACCCCTGAAGTACAGAACACAGTTGGAGGCCCCTGAAGTACAGAACACAGTTGGAGACCCCTGAAGTACAGAACACAGTTGGAGACCCCTGAAGTACAGAACACAGTTGGAGACCCCTGAAGTACAGAACACAGTTGGAGGCCCCTGAAGTACAGAACACAGTTGGAGGCCCCTGAAGTACAGAACACAGTTAGAGACCCCTGAAATACAGAACACAGTTGGAGACCCCTGAAGTACAGAACACAGTTGGAGACCCCTGAAGTACAGAACACAGTTGCAGGCCCCTGAAGTACATAACACAGTTGGAGGCCCCTGAAGTACAGAACACAGTTGGAGACACCTGAAATACAGAACACAGTTGGAGACCCCTGAAGTACAGAACACAGTTGCAGGTCCCTGAAGTACATAACACAGTTGGAGGCCCCTGAAGTACAGAACACAGTTGGAGACACCTGAAGTACAGAACACAGTTGGAGACCCCTGAAGTACAGAACACAGTTAGAGACCCCTGAAGTACAGAACACAGTTGGAGGCCCCTGAAGTACAGAACACAGTTGGAGGCCCCTGAAGTACAGAACACAGTTGGAGGCCCCTGAAGTACAGAACACAGTTAGAGACCCCTGAAATACAGAACACAGTTGGAGACCCCTGAAGTACAGAACACAGTTGGAGACCCCTGAAGTACAGAACACAGTTGCAGGCCCCTGAAGTACATAACACAGTTGGAGGCCCCTGAAGTACAGAACACAGTTGGAGACACCTGAAATACAGAACACAGTTGGAGACCCCTGAAGTACAGAACACAGTTGCAGGCCCCTGAAGTACATAACACAGTTGGAGGCCCCTGAAGTACAGAACACAGTTGGAGACACCTGAAGTACAGAACACAGTTGGAGACCCCTGAAGTACAGAACACAGTTAGAGACCCCTGAAGTACAGAACACAGTTGGAGGCCCCTGAAGTACAGAACACAGTTGGAGACACCTGAAGTACAGAACACAGTTGCAGGCCCCTGAAGTACAGAACACAGTTGGAGGCCCCTGACGTACAGAACACAGTTGGAGGCCCCTGAAGTACAGAACACAGTTGGAGACCCCTGAAGTACAGAACACAGTTGGAGACCCCTGAAGTACAGAACACAGTTGGAGGCCCCTGAAGTACAGAACACAGTTGGAGACCCCTGAAGTACAGAACACAGTTAGAGACCCCTGAAGTACAGAACACAGTTGGAGGCCCCTGAAGTACAGAACACAGTTGGAGACCCCTGAAGTACAGAACACAGTTGGAGACCCCTGAAGTACAGAACACAGTTAGAGACCCCTGAAGTACAGAACACAGTTGGAGGCCCCTGAAGTACAGAACACAGTTGGAGACCCCTGAAGTACAGAACACAGTTGGAGACACCTGAAGTACAGAACACAGTTGGAGACACCTGATTTATGCTCTATTTAATAAAACATGGTCCCTTTAAGTGCAGATATCAGTTGCCTTGGTGTTCAGTGGTTACTAATGTGTTGGCTCTGCAACATGCTGATAGAAAACAGATATTTGTGGCAAGCTAATGGGATTTGTGTTCCTCCAGGGTCGTACTGGTCCTCCTGGGTTACCAGGTAGACAGGGACCAGCTGGATGGCCCGGTCCAGAGGGACCCAAAGTAAGTCTCACCCCCTTCCTTAATGCCACTCTTTGCAAGTCTTCCAGTGTCAGCAACACTCATGTGACCTTCTGGTTCCAGGGAGAGAAAGGAGAGCCAGGGTTGATGGGCCTGCCGGGGTTGAGAGGACCACCTGGAACCAAGGTCTGTATCACTCACACATGTCCCTCTCTCACACACAAGGTCTGTATCACTCACACATGTCCCTCTCTCACACACAAGGTCTGTATCACTCACACATGTCCCTCTCTCACACACAAGGTCCGTATCACTCACACATGTCCCTCTCTCACACACAAGGTCTGTATCACTCACACATGTCCCTCTCTCACACACAAGGTCTGTATCACTCACACATGTCCCTCTCTCACACATGTCCCTCTCTCACACATGTCCCTCTCTCACACATTTTCTAAACACAAGAGAAAAGGCAGAGGGACACAACTCTGTCCGCATGCTCCCACACACACGGCTGGCTGTTTAAACCTGTCTGAAAATCACCTGAGCTGCATGCAATTGAACAAGTCACAGGAAGCAACAAGTCACAGGAAGCATGCGCTCCTTTCATTTCTTTCCTTGTAGACAAAAAAAACAAGGTTGAAATGTACTAACCTAGAAATAAATCGAAAGAAAAGTTATTTTAACCTTGTAAAAAAAATAAACTACGCCTAGGATGTTTCCTTCAAAAGTAGACTCAAACAGCATATGTTGGATAGGAGTTGCCTTCAGCAAGGCACTGCCAATCCCCTCAAGCAGCAGCACACCGAGTCTCTCCACTGGCACAAATATGTCAAGTATTTTTTCAATATGAAAAGAAGATGGAATGTGACTGACAGGTAGGAAAGTGATAAAGTGTCCTTTCCTACCTGTGTGCTGATTGACCAGAAGGCTAGGTGTGAATGTTCTGATAGATTCATTATAATCAATCATCCACACCTGATGGACCATCAGCGGGACAGTTAGACAGTTATGCCGTATCCAGGTTGGATCCAATATCCCTAAATTGATGTTGGTCATCTGATATTGTCTGCTTGAATTAAAGCATCTAGGAAGATTTAACAGAGAAAGGATGTTTTGAACGTGATTCGTTTTTTCTAAACTGCCCCCTGTAATTATTTTTCTTTCATTCAACTGAGTCTTATGATGGAAGAAATGAAGTGAATACATTTCAACATCATCTCTGGACGACAAAGGGCTACACTGATATCTCATGCTTGGCTGCCGAGGTATAGGTGTCCACATCATATTTAAATTGAGGAAGTGTGATCATACTCATAATTTTAGCCATCCGTGGTCGACGCCCCTCCTAATGAAAACGCCCCCCATCCTGCTGACGTGAGCGGCTGAACAGCGTATTTGCACTTAATATGCATTCATGGATGAGAAAGTGAAGTTGCCGTTTATAAAAAGTTTTCAATATAGGCCATTCATAAGCATACATTTATCAAATCAGTTCTAACTGCAGGGAGCACCTGTCAAATTCGATTATCAGAGGACCTTTATTCCAAAAAACACTAGGTTGTTCTGGAACAAATTGTTACTCCTGCCATGTAAAAATGACTGACATGACAGCACTGATGTCCATGAATAAACTGCGATCGAAATAGGCTTAATAACAAAGCTGGTAATTGGGCCAAAACTGGCTGAATCTACGTGGTTTCCACGTCATTTCACACACGCATGAACACGCATGAACACGCATGAACACTCATGAACACGCATGAACTCGCATGAACACTCATGAACACGCATGAACACACATGAACACTCATGAACACGCATGAACACGCATGAACACGCATGAACACGCATGAACACTCATGAACACTCATGAACACGCATGAACACTCATGAACACGCATGAACACACATGAACACTCATGAACACTCATGAACACGCATGAACACTCATGAACACGCATGAACACGCATGAACACGCATGAACACTCATGAACACTCATGAACACGCATGAACACTCATGAACACGCATGAACACGCATGAACACTCATGAACACACATGAACACACATGAACACACGAGGTTAATTATTGTCCTTTCATTCCTTCACCAGGGTCTTCCTGGGTATAAAGGAGAGAAGGTGAGCTCATATCATACTCATCAACCCATGCTGTTCAAACTACATTACCCAGAACATACTCTGATTCAGACCATGCTGTTCAAACTACATTACCCAGAACATACTCTGATTCAGACCATGCTGTTCAAACTACATTACCCAGAACATACTCTGATTCAGACCATGCTGTTCAAACTACATTACCCAGAACATACTCTGATTCAGACCATGCTGTTCAAACTACATTACCCAGAACATACTCTGATTCAGACCATGCTGTTCAAACTACATTACCCAGATCATACTTTGATTCAGACTATGCTGTTCAAACTACATTACACAGAACATACTCATTAGACCATGCTGTTCAAACTACATTACCCATAATGATTAGCATTTTAGCATTTCTCTCTCTCTCTCTCCTGCCAGGGGTCTCGTGGTAATTCAGGCATATCAGGACCAAAGGGGAACAAGGTGAGTATTGTTACTGGATGTCAGCTAACTAGTGATGATGAATATTCATTGGTGTCACCTTCCTGGAACCATGCTCAGTGTTTTCTTTACCGTTATTTAACACATTCTTATTTACAATGACGGCCTACACCGGCCCTATGGGACTCCCAATCACCGGCCCTATGGGACTCCCAATCACCGGCCCTATGGGACTCCCAATCACCGGCCCCATGGGACGCCCAATCACGCTCGTTGTGATACAGTCTAGATTCTCTGTCTCTTTTAGGGCTCCGCAGGTCTCTCTGGGATGATGGGACACAAGGTTAGAAACACATAAATACATTCAATTGTTTGATTTAATTATGTGTTGAGAAACAACTCAATATAGACCAGAATATATATTATATAAACCCATAGAATCTATATTTTACTAATTTTTACCCCTCTTTCTCCCCCACCCCTCTCTCTCTCTCTCTCTCTCTCTCTCTCTCTCCCCCCCTCTCTCTCTCTCTCCCACACCCCTCTCTCTCTCTCTTTTTCTCCCCACCCCCTCTCTCTCTCTCCCCACCCCTATCTCTCTCTCCCCACCCCTCTCTCTCTCTTTCTCCCACCCCTCTCTCTCTCTCTCTCTCTCTCTCTCTCTCTCTTTCTCTCCCCCAACCCCCCTTCTCTTTCTCCCCACCCCTCTCTCGCTCTCTCCCACCCCTCTCTCTCCCCCACCCCTCTCTCTCTCCCCCCTCTCTCTCTCCCACCCCTCTCCCTCTCCCACCCCTCTCTCTCCCCCACCCCTCTCTCTCTCCCCCCTCTCTCTCCCCCACCCCTCTCTCGCTCTCTCCCACCCCTCTCTCTCCCCCACCCCTCTCTCTCTCCCCCCTCTCTCTCCCCCACCCCTCTCTCTCACTCCCCTCCCCTCTCTCTCTCCCCCCTCTCTCTCCCCCACCCCTCTCTCTCACTCCACACCCCTCTCTCTCTCTTTTTCTCCCCACCCCTCTCTCTCTCTCCCCCACTCCTCTCTCTCTCTTTCTCCCCACCCCTCTCTCTCTCTCCCACCCCTCTCTCTCTCTTTCTCACCCTACCCCTCTCTCTCTTTCTCCCCACCCCTCTCTCTCTCTCCCACCCCTCTCTCTCTCTTTCACTCTCTCTCTCTCTCCCTCACCCCCCTCTCTCTCTCTCCCACCCCTCTCTCTCTCTATCTATCTCAGGGTGAGATAGGATCGAAGGGAGACCCAGGAATGTCAGGGAAGAGAGGACCCACTGGCCGACCTGGAAAGAGAGGAAAACAGGTAGGATAGATCAGAGGAATATGAGATGAGAACATACCGTATATATTACCAGTCCTCCAAGCATGCTGTTCGTGTGTATCCTCAGTGTCCAGGATGTTAGTGTATGTGTGTGTGTTGGCATCAGGTAGTTCAGACAGACACACCCCTGTCCTAACCCTGTCACACAGACACACCCCTGTCCTAACCCTGTCACACAGATACACCCCTGTCCTAACCCTGTCACACAGACACACCCCTGTCCTAACCCTGTCACACAGACACACCCCTGTCCTAACCCTGTCACACAGACACACCCCTGTCCTAACCCTGTCACACAGACACACCCCTGTCCTAACCCTGTCACACAGACACACCCCTGTCCTAACCCTGTCACACAGACACACCCCTGTCCTAACCCTGTCACACACACACCCCTGTCCTAACCCTGTCACACAGACACACCCCTGTCCTAACCCTGTCATCTGAGATGTGTGTCTCCTCCACATGTTAGTCATTTAGCAGACACTCTTATCCAGAGCGACATGTTCATACTTTTTTTTACACCTTCCTCCTCTCCCTCCCCTTCTTTCAATCCCCCAAACGACCAAATTCCTATAGAAATATGAGTTATAGATCTGTCATTCTCATTGAAAGCAAGTCTAAGAAGCGGTAGATCTGTTCTATATGCGCAATATATTAAATAGTTTTTGTTATGGAAAATATACACTACCGTTTAAAAGTTTGTGGTCACTTAGAAATGTCCTTGTTTTTGAAAGAAAAGCACATTTTCTGTCCATTAAAATAACATCAAATTGATCAGAAATACAGTGTAGACATTGTTAATGTTGTAAATGACTATTGTAGCTGGAAACTGCAGATTTTTTATGGAATATCTACGTAGGCTTACAGAGGCCCATTATCAGCAACCATCACTCCTGTGATCCAGTGGCACGTTGTATTAGCTAATCCAAGTTTATCATTTTTAAAGGCTAATTGATCATTAGAAAACCCTTTGGCAATTAGGTTATCACAGCTGAAAACTGTTGTGCTGATTAAAGAAGCAATAAAACTGGCCTTCTTTAGACTAGTTGAGTATCTGGAGCATCAGCATTTGCAGGTTCGATTAGAGGCTCAAAATGGCCGGAAACATTTTACATTGTAGTCATTTTCTACATAGTTCTTATCCAGAGCGACTTCCAGTAATGAGTGCATGCATTTATTTGTTAGATTTTTTTCATTCTGGTACCCCATGGGAATCGAACCCACAACCTTGGCATTTCAAGCGCCATGCTCTACCAACTGAGCTACATGGGGTCAGAACATTTTTCAGTTTATTTTTGTTCTGAGAAATGAAGGCTATTGCCAAGAAACTGAAGATCTCGTACAACGCTGTGTACTACTCCCTTCACAGAACAGTGCAAACTGGCCATTTTGAGCCTGTAATCGAAGCAAATTTCCCCCCCGGGGGATCAATAAAGTACCTATCTATCTATCTATCTATCTATCTATCTAAGACAATGATCCCAAACACACAGCCAAGGAAACTCTCAATTGGTTTCAAAGAAAGAAAATAAAGCTGCTAGAATGGCCCAGCCAATCACCTGACTTAAATCTCATTGAAAATCTATGGAAAGAACTGAAGATCAAGATTCATAGAAGAGGCCCACGGAACCTTCAAGATTTGAAGACTGTTTGTGTGGAAGAATGGGCCAAAATCACACCAGAGCAATGCATGTGACTAGTTTCTCCATACAGGATGCGCCTTGAAGCTGTCATTACCAACAAAGGCTTTTGTACAAAGTATTAAATAAATATCAGTAAGTGTGTTCAATACTTTTTCCCTGTGTCATTTCACATTATTACACATAACTTAATTTCTGAACTTATTTGTTTTGGTTTCTTTGTATGTATGGATCACTTGGGTTGTTACCAACATCTGGTGAAAATGTCATGTCAATAGGCACCTTTGGAAATATATTTACTGAGAAAAATGGTGACGTGTTCAATACTTATTTCACCCGCTGTAATTCAAGCTATATTAGACGGTCTGCACTTTAACCTCATAGTCATCATTTGATTTTTAAGTATAGAGCCCAAAAAACAAAATGCTTCACTAACCAGGTTTCCATCCAACCTTTTTACGCAAAGTACTGTACATGTCAGATAAAAAATGTCATGACAGGCCTAACTTTCCAAATGTCGACAAAACAAGATACTATAGACTCTGTGGGATATTTTTGTGTCTGTAAAATTAATTATGTGAAAAATGTTGGTGGAAATGCCTTTATGCGCAAAATATTAATATAATGTGTGTGTAGGGTATGAAGGGTCAGGGTGGAACCCCAGGTCCAATGGGTCCTACAGGTCCCGCTGGTCCCTCTGGTCATCCTGGACCCCCTGGACTACCTGCCTCAGGTAAGATAAGACCACCTGTAGAACACACACATATACACACACACACACACACACATACATACACACACACACAAAGAAACATTATTGTGTTTTGTGTAATGATCTGTGTGTGTTTGTGTGTGTTTTTCTCCAGGCCTGTACCTGGTAGGAGACAAGGGAGATAAGGGTGTAGGAGGATCTCCAGGTTACTGTGACTGTAACAACTATGGTGGGAACACTCCTCTGGGAGTCAACAACCCCCCCTACGGCAGTTACACACAACAGGGCAACTACCACAAAGTCCCAGCGGTGAGACTCTCTCTCTCTCTCTCTCTCTTTCACACACTGATGCCTAATACTTGTACACAGGACCTTTTCCCATTAACGTTGACCAAAAAATGTGTCTTTGTGAATCTCTGGACCTCGAATCAACATGTGTTCTTGAGTTATTTCAACTCTCTCTGGTCTCAGTGTAGATCTTTGTAGTAGACAGTGAGGAGGAGTTGGATCGTCTCCACACAGTCAATGCCATCGCCTTCAGGAAGGACCAGAGATCCCTCTACTTCAAAGACAAAGATGGCTGGCAGCCCATACAGGTACTATACGATACTACACTATACTATATGATACTATACTATATGATGCTATACTATATGATACTATACTATATGATGCTATATGATACGAGACCATACAATACTACACAATACGTTACTATACTTTACAAAAACACTAAGAAATGTCTGTTTTAGTTTTTCTGTTGCAAGACGTTTTGTTACGGTGTGCCTTAATGAATAGGACGCTGTTGTTACGGTGTGCCTTAATGAATAGGACTCTGTTGTTACGGTGTGCCTTAATGAATAGGACTCTGTTGTTACGGTGTGCCTTAATGAATAGGACTCTGTTGTTACGGTGTGCCTTAATGAATAGGACCCTGTTGTTACGGTGTGCCTTAATGAATAGGACCCTGTTGTTACGGTGTGCCTTAATGAATAGGACCCTGTTGTTACGGTGTGCCTTAATGAATAGGACCCTGTTGTTACGGTGTGCCTTAATGAATAGGACCCTGTTGTTACGGTGTGCCTTAATGAATAGGACCCTGTTGTTACGGTGTGCCTTAATGAATAGGACCCTGTTGTTACGGTGTGCCTTAATGAATAGGACTCTGTTGTTACGGTGTGCCTTAATGAATAGGACTCTGTTGTTACGGTGTGCCTTAATGAATAGGACCCTGTTGTTACGGTGTGCCTTAATGAATAGGACCCTGTTGTTACGGTGTGCCTTAATGAATAGGACCCTGTTGTTACGGTGTGCCTTAATGAATAGGACCCTGTTGTTACGGTGTGCCTTAATGAATAGGACCCTGTTGTTACGGTGTGCCTTAATGAATAGGACCCTGTTGTTACGGTGTGCCTTAATGAATAGGACTCTGTTGTTACGGTGTGCCTTAATGAATAGGACTCTGTTGTTACGGTGTGCCTTAATGAATAGGACCCTGTTGTTACGGTGTGCCTTAATGAATAGGACTCTGTTGTTACGGTGTGCCTTAATGAATAGGACCCTGTTGTTACGGTGTGCCTTAATGAATAGGACTCTGTTGTTACGTTGTGCCTTAATGAATAGGACCCTGTTGTGTAAACTCTGTTGTAGCCTTTCCAGGCGTTCCAGTCGACAGAGACAGAGAATGTTCCAGAGCGGGTGGGTGTGTGTGGGGACGGACTGATGCAGGCGCAGAACGGCGAGGAGTGTGACGATGGAAACAACGTTGTCACGGATGCCTGTCTCAGTAAGTTGCATGCACACACACACACCTGCGCACAGACAAACACACACACAGACAGAAACACACATAGACAAAGTTTACAGGCAATGACATTGATAAAGCTGCAATAGGAAATGCATGCACTCACACACATACAAACAAAGAGATACAGTTACACACACATTAGCCTCTAGCCCTCTATCCAAACACACATTAGCCTCTAGCCCTCTATCCAAACACACATTAGCCTCTAGCCCTCTATCCAAACACACATTAGCCTCTAGCCCTCTATCCAAACACACATTAGCCTCTAGCCCTCTATCCAAACACACATTAGCCTCTAGCCCTCTATCCAAACACACATTAGCCTCTAGCCCTCTATCCAAACACACATTAGCCTCTAGCCCTCTATCCAAACACACAATGACAGAGGAGAGAAATAAGAAAATAGAGACTAATAAAGTTGCATCATCAATCTCTCCTTCCCTCTCTTTCTGTCAGCCTGTCACTGTTTCTCCAACTTAATTAAATTAGTTTCAAATGCTGTATCAGCATCAACGTAATGCATAGGGGTGCCAAAGCAATTAACAATCTCTCCCGAATCACTCCCTCCATCCCTCTCTCCCTCCCTCCCTTTTACTGCCCCCTCTCTTTCTTTCTCTCTCTCTCTCCCCTCTCCTTTATCCTCTCTCTCTTTCTATCTCTCACCTTCCCTCAGATTGTAGGTGGGCGTACTGTGGAGATGGCTATCGTCATGAGGGCATGGAGGAGTGTGATGGAAAAGACTTTGGCTACCAGACCTGCACATCATATCTCCCTGGGTATGTTCCCAGATTCTCTCTTTCCACACACACACACACACCCACACACACACACCCACCCACACACACACATCCACACTCACCCACACTCACCCACCCACACTCACCCACACACCCACACACACCTGTTAAAATGGGTCATCTCTATTGTTTCAGGTCTTTTGGGCATCTCAGATGTACTGAGTCCTGTTCCATCGATTCTACTGGCTGCAAATACTTCACCTGAGCCAAATAGAAGATGGCAGCATTGCAGTATTACCAATTGTGATTGGTCCACCTTCAGCAAGACTCTTTATTTGTGGTCCATACATCAGCTCTGTTCCGGAGTGTTCCATAAAGAAGGACATACAGAAAGATAACTTATACTGGATGGAATGTCTGCAGACCTTTTCAAAGAGCTACATTGTAAGGGGGGACCTTAGCTCCAATATGACAGACTGTGTGTACAGGAGACCCTCTATTCTGTCTGGATGGGTTTGGCTGCATGACTGGGGCTGTGTGACTGTTCTAGTGGCAGTACGGTGGTATCTCTGGCTGTAGCACTGTTAAAGAATATTAAAAGACACAGGTGCTAATTGCGCAATATGTGTAAGCTATACCGTAAGCTATACAGTAAGTTTTACAGTAAGCTATACAGTAAGTTTTACAGTAAGCTATACAGTATGATTGTAATGTGTATAAGCTAAAATATCGCAGTAACGTTAAGCTTGATGTTTCAATATCCATTTGACATGCATCTAAAAAAAAAAAAGTATTTTACCATGTCCAGCACGTAGCTAGCAACCTCGGACCACTTGTATGAATTTAGACTGAGAGTCAAATGTGACGGAGCCGTTGCCTGTTAATTCAATGATGGTCTCTTTACTCTGCAGAGTGAGTGAAGATGCATTCGGTTACTTTAGATTCCTCACTACGCTCTTAAAAATAAATATGTTGTCATTAAAATTTAAATATTTAAGACAATACAATACATATTACACAAGGACTTACCCTAATACAGTGGCCTGAAACTCATAGTTTACAGGCCACATCAAACTGCAAGTCATATTATGCTGGCTTGCAAACTCATGTGTATTTCCTATTGGAATCCAGCCAGAGTGGGGATATTCAACATTTTGAATTTTTATTCACATGCAACCTGCATTCAGAATAACTGCCAGGGTTGGAAAGGCAGAGATATGAGACTACCTTAAACATCTAAACTGGGACAACCATTTCAGTAACGGGGCAATAAGTAACAGATTGGAATAGTTTAGGAAAATGATTTTATTTATATTTGAGTAGCATAAGATTAATGATTGAATCAATGTACCTGCAAAAACATAGATATTGAAACAAACTTTTTTTTTTTTTTTATCTAACTGCAATAGAGCATGCTGGGAAATATGATAATGATGCCGTGGTTTTGTTAAACTCTGGTTATTAACACCAACACTCTTTAAAGTGTTAATTTAACTATTGAAAGTGTACTAATCAGCCAAGACTGTCTTTCCATTAGAAGAGTCTGATACTGTATTTATGCAATTTAGGAGTGTGTAAATAGCTCTGCTTGATGTATTTAATCTTTATTTAATTAATTGAGAACAAATTGTCTATTATGATAAGGACCTATTTATATATGTATGAAGTGACTATAATGTGTGTGCTGCTGCATGTTGATGGTTGTGTAGGGTCTACTGTAGGGTCTACTGTAGGGTCTACTGCAGAGTAGGTCTGTAGATGCTCTGGTCTACTTCAGACTAGGACTGTAGATGCTCTGGTCTACTGCAGACTAGGACTGTAGATGCTCTGGTCTACTGCAGACTAGGACTGTAGATACTCTGGTCTACTTCAGACTAGGACTGTAGATGCTCTGGTCTACTGCAGACTAGGACTGTAGATGCTCTGGTCTACTGCAGACTAGGACTGTAGATGCTCTGGTCTACTGCAGACTAGGACTGTAGATGCTCTGGTCTACTGCAGACTAGGACTGAAGATGCTCTGGTCTACTGCAGACTAGGACTGTAGACGCTCTGGTCTACTGCAGACTAGGACTGTGTGCAATAATCTTTGCCTTTTAGCAATAATATGTATTTATACAGTGTGAATTATAGTGTGTGTATCGGCTATTTATAAAATAATCTGATATCGACCTGTAGCCATTGATCAAGTATGTGAATGTTGCACCAGCATGATATAAATGCAATAACACACATTGTTTTATCCTTCTCCATATAAAGTTATATTCATCCAACTCAAACTGAGTAGTTGATGGTCTGTTTATTATTTGTCTACCTGAGATATGAGTTAAAATAAAAAAGTAAATAAAAGTTTCAAAATACATCCCCGTATTTTTCATTTGTTTATCATTCACATATCTATTATCGTTTGAAGGCTACTGACCTGCAAGATCACATCCAGGAATTTTAGAACGACCACTCCCATGAAGGCGGGGAATATGCAAATATACAACCAATCAAAGGTACACTTCCTGCAACCACTTGCGTGATGAAACGTCACTGCCACGTCTTGACACTGCAGGCGTGCTTGTTCCAATGAGTTGCAAGTTCTACAAGTTTTGAACAACTATCTTTTCTCCTAACAAAACTTATATTTTTTGCTGCTCTCAGTTCCGAAATGTTTCTGGCTTGTTTGAGCTGGTTTTGCACCTCGCTGCTAGTGTTCGTCAGTGGAGGGAAACTTCCAGAGGCCGAGGTAAAAATCACAGTTCTGCACAAACCTTTCCTCTGTCATCGCAAATCGAAGTACGGAGACATTCTGTTGGTGCACCATGAAGGATACCTTCAAAATGGAACTAAGTTTCATTCCAGGTTAGTTTGTTATGAAAACAACAATTGAAGAAAGGGTTTCCTGAACCTATAAAAAAGATGTTAAACAGTCGGATACATATTTTTGCTGCTATTTAAAAAATGGTGTGCGTGTGTGTCCAGCTACACCCAGGGAGACAAGCAGCCCGTCTGGTTCACGCTGGGTATTAAAGAGGTGATCAGGGGATGGGATATGGGTCTGCAGGGGATGTGTGCTGGAGAGAAGAGACGCCTCATCGTACCTCCTGCCCTCGCTTACGGCAAGGAGGGGAAAGGTAGGTTACCTGTTACAACTTCCCACTGTATACGTTGTGTAACCTCACCCACCATCACTGTAACGTAATAACACAACGCACAGAGATGCCACCAACATGAATGGCACTAATTCACTTATTCTCTCTCCTGTACGGTATCATTGTAGGGTAGAAACGTTGAATGAAGGTTGTACTACTAACTAATGTTCTGTGATGTCTTCCCAACGTGGTGCATGTGAACTATGCTGTGAGCATGTGAACTATGCTTTGCCCTGGTAAGCACACCCACAACCTAACCTTCACCTACTCTTATGGAAGTTATAACCATAACCTTATATCACTTTTTTTTATTTCAAGAATGTTCCAGTGTTGTCTTAGGGTGTTTTCACATATAGTCCTCTTTAAAAGAACCAATCTCAGTCCTCTTTAAAGTGAACTCTGGTGGGGGAAAAAAAAGGTGAAATAACTCCGTTCTCTTTGCCTTTGAATGAGGACTCAACTCTTTTACCAGTTCTCTTCAACTATTTTGTAGTCCGTGTCATCTTTGTATTCACATTGTTATGTTTAGAAAGAAACCAATATATTTTTCCAACATTCACTCAATGCACTCTGGGTTTCTACAAAGTGAAGGACAAGGTATTCCATCAGAACGTGTTATCGGACAGCTAGATATACCTACTCACATTTTGGAAGCTAATAGATTGCATTTAGTTAAAATATGAGACATAATACACGTAGTCAGGAGATACTATTAACATGTAAATGTTATTGGTAACAGAATACATATCATAAGAATAACTGCAGATGAAAAAATGCTGTAACTGAAAATTGTACAGCCAATGTAGGTTACTGTCCCTTTAAGAGCTAGACTATATGTTGTACCCCATGTTGTGATTCTCACCAAATATGTTGTCTTCTCACACTATTCAAACCCCACAATCAATAAACCGCTTATGATGCTCTCTTAGCCTATAGGTCACATATTACAAACAATCTGAAATAAAACAGCACACGTTTTTCCCACAAACCTGCACATCATCATCTTCTCTCTTTTGTGGCACCAGTGTGAGGGGTTATGTCAGGGGAAACAGTGTTGCAGTAGTCTGGTGTCAGGGGAAACGGTGTTGCAGTAGTCTGGTGTCAGGGGAAACGGTGTTGCAGTAGTCTGGTGTCAGGGGAAACGGTGTTGCAGTAGTCTGGTGTCAGGGGAAACGGTGTTGCAGTAGTCTGGTGTCAGGGGAAACGGTGTTGCAGTAGTCTGGTGTTAGAACTGAGTCCCAGCCTAGCATTCCAGTGACCTCTGATCCTGATGTTGTGACCCCTGACCTCAGGTAAGATCCCACCAGAGAGCACCCTGACCTTTAACATTGAGGTGATGGAGATCAGAAACGGACCCAGGTCACATGAGTCCTTCCAGGAAATGGACCTCAACGATGACTGGAAACTCTCCAAGGACGAGGCGAGAACACACACACACACACACTAACATTATGCCGTCTCTCATACTTAAAACAGGTACATGGATCCTCTCTGTCACACACACTTTCTTCATACTTATTATACCAGGTGAAGGGATTCTCTCTCTGTCACACACTCCTCTCCCCCCCCCCCCATCCTCTCCTCCCCCCATCCTCTCCTCCCCCCCATCCTCTCCTCCCCCCCATCCTCTCCTCTCTTCTCCCCCCCCCCCCCCCATCCTCTCTCCCCCCCACCCTCTCCTCTCCCCCCCCATCCTCTCCTCTCTTCTCCCCCCCCCCCATCCTCATCTCCTCCCCCATCCTCTCTCCTCCCCCATCCTCTCTCCTCCCCCATCCTCTCCTCCCCCATCCTCTCCCCCCCCATCCTCTCCCCCCCATCCTCTCCCCCCCCATCCTCTCCTCTCTTCTCCCCCCCCCATCCTCATCTCCTCCCCCATCCTCTCTCCTCCCCCATCCTCTCTCCTCCCCCATCCTCTCCCCCCCCATCCTCCCCCACCCTCTCCTCTCCCCCCCACCCTCTCCTCTCTTCTCCCCCCCATCCTCATCTTCTCCCCCCCATCCTCATCTCCTCCCCCCATCCTCTCTTCTCCCCCCCACCCTCTCCTCTCCCCCCCCACCCTCTCCTCTCCCCCCCCACCCTCTCCTCTCTTCTCCCCCCCATCCTCATCTTCTCCCCCCATCCTCATCTTCTCCCCCCCATCCTCTCTTCTCCCCCCCACCCTCTCCTCTCCCCCCCCCACCCTCTCCTCTCCCCCCCCACCCTCTCCTCTCTTCTCCCCCCCATCCTCATCTCCTCCCCCATCCTCTCCCCTCTCCTCCCCCATCCTCTGACGGCATGCTCCCTTACCCTCCCAGGTGAAGGAGTACCTGAGGAAGGAGTTTCAGCGTCATGGCTACCCTCCCAACGACACCCATCATGAGCAGATGGTAGAGGACATCTTCAAGAAGGAAGATGAGAATGAAGACGGCTTCATCTCCTCTAGAGAGTTCACCTACAAACACGATGAACTTTAAGCTCTGTTCCTACTTAGGCCTATATCTGTTCAGGGTAATAGTTGCCCTTAGGCACAGATCTAGGATCGGTTTATGTTCCCCAAATCAAACGCATAGAACATAGAAAACTGAGCTTAGATCAGTGTCAAAGGGCAACGTCATGTTAAATCCTGAAAGTGCCCAGTCCAAAGCTGAATCTAGTGCCTTCAGAAACATCAGGTTACATGAAAATGATATGATCATTCTTACATTAGACACGCTGTGTGAATTGTGATGCTAGTGTGTGTGATTTTAGTTAGTTTATCTTCTAAACCATTATTTAACTGTTTTAGGGCCCTGAGTTTTGTTTCTATCTACAAAATGTGTTGCCAGAACCTCTAGATATATAATGTAAAACATTGATCACACTGTGATCTAGTTTATAAACAGTTTATAACAACGTCTGGGTGGTACCTGGGTTTGATCTAGCTTATAAACAGTTTATAACAACGTCTGGGTGGTACCTGGGTTTGATCTAGTTTATAACAACGTCTGGGTGGTACCTGGGTTTGATCTAGTTTATAAACAGTTTATAACAACGTCTGGGTGGTACCTGGGTTTGATCTAGCTTATAAACAGTTTATAACAACGTCTGGGTGGTACCTGGGTTTGATCTAGTTTATAACAACGTCTGGGTGGTACCTGGGTTTGATCTAGTTTATAAACAGTTTATAACAACGTCTGGGTGGTACCTGGGTTTGATCTAGCTTATAAACAGTTTATAACAACGTCTGGGTGGTACCTGGGTTTGATCTAGTTTATAACAACGTCTGGGTGGTACCTGGGTTTGATCTAGTTTATAAACAGTTTATAACAATGTCTGGGTGGTACCTGGGTTTGATCTAGCTTATAAACAGTTTATAACAACGTCTGGGTGGTACCTGGGTTTGATCTAGCTTATAAACAGTTTATAACAACGTCTGGGTGGTACCTGGGTTTGATCTAGTTTATAACAACGTCTGGGTGGTACCTGGGTTTGATCTAGTTTATAACAACGTCTGGGTGGTACCTGGGTTTGATCTAGTTTATAAACAGTTTATAACAATGTCTGGGTGGTACCTGAGTTTGATCTAGCTTATAAACAGTTTATAACAACGTCTGGGTGGTACCTGGGTTTGATCTAGTTTATAACAACGTCTGGGTGGTACCTGGGTTTGATCTAGTTTATAACAACGTCTGGGTGGTACCTGGGTTTGATCTAGTTTATAAACAGTTTATAACAATGTCTGGGTGGTACCTGGGTTTGATCTAGTTTATAAACAGTTTATAACAATATCTGGGTGGTACCTGGGTTTGATCTAGCTTATAAACAGTTTATAACAACGTCTGGGTGGTACCTGGGTTTGATCTAGTTTATAAACAGTTTATAACAACGTCTGGGTGGTACCTGGGTTTGATCTAGCTTATAAACAGTTTATAACAACGTCTGGGTGGTACCTGGGTTTGATCTAGTTTATAACAACGTCTGGGTGGTACCTGGGTTTGATCTAGTTTATAAACAGTTTATAACAATGTCTGGGTGGTACCTGGGTTTGATCTAGTTTATAAACAGTTTATAACAAAGTCTGGGTGGTACCTGAGTTTGATCTAGCTTATAAACAGTTTATAACAACGTCTGGGTGGTACCTGGGTTTGATCTAGTTTATAACAACGTCTGGGTGGTACCTGGGTTTGATCTAGTTTATAAACAGTTTATAACAACGTCTGGGTGGTACCTGGGTTTGATCTAGTTTATAACAACGTCTGGGTGGTACCTGGGTTTGATCTAGTTTATAAACAGTTTATAACAATGTCTGGGTGGTACCTGGGTTTGATCTAGCTTATAAACAGTTTATAACAACGTCTGGGTGGTACCTGGGTTTGATCTAGCTTATAAACAGTTTATAACAACGTCTGGGTGGTACCTGGGTTTGATCTAGCTTATAAACAGTTTATAACAACGTCTGGGTGGTACCTGGGTTTGATCTAGCTTATAAACAGTTTATAACAACGTCTGGGTGGTACCTGGGTTTGATCTAGCTTATAAACAGTTTATAACAACGTCTGGGTGGTACCTGGGTTTGATCTAGCTTATAAACAGTTTATAACAACGTCTGGGTGGTACCTGGGTTTGATCTAGTTTATAAACAGTTTATAACAACGTCTGGTGGTACCTGGGTTTGATCTAGCTTATAAACAGTTTATAACAACGTCTGGGTGGTACCTGGGTTTGATCTAGCTTATAAACAGTTTATAACAACGTCTGGGTGGTACCCGGGTTTTTACTGATAATGTATTATGTGGTTGGAAAAAAAAATGAATAAAGTGACTGTCATCCTTTTTACACAAATAAAACAATACATTTATTCACTGGTAATATTTGAGAATGCCTTATGTTTAACCACAAGGTGGCACTGCTTACTAACGTGTTAGTGTAGATGAAACTACATAGAGCCTGGAGTGTTCAGCCCTAGCTATAGACAGGAGGTTTTCCTGGTCAGTTTGAGCGGTGCTAGTACAGGAAAAACATTGCTAATACATTTTCTAAAAGGTATAATATAATGTAACACAACAACCAAAAATAGGGAGTTACTCAAACAACACTAGGAAAACAATACATCCACATTGTCCTAACATTGGAGAAGAAGTTATTATACAACAGGTTGAAAGGTTACTGAGAATCTCTGTCTCGTTCACTAGCTTCTTACTTCTTCTGTTACTTATTACTGTACTACTTGCACTTTCATTTTCATCTGTGTGAAAGTATAGGGGACTGCTTGTGTGAAAGTATAGGGGACTGCTTGTGTGAAAGTGTGTAACTGATGCAACGTTTTCTGCCTTGAGCAGAAACAACTCAGATCCCATAATGGAGAAACAATAGAATGTGTGCATTTGTTGCATGTCTGCTGGGTGTGTGTGTGTGTGTGTGTGAGAGAGAGTGAGACAGAGACAGAGAGACAGAGAGAGAACAGAGACTAGGGACAGCCCTCCTCTCACACACTTTCAAAACATTCCACACTGGAGAAGGTTGAAGGTCACATAGCCAGAACTGGGTGTGACACAGTATTGTATTCGCCACAAGATTACACACACACTGTCTTAATTATCCGTCCATGAGCATAATGTAGAAAGAAGAGGCTGTGTTGGGCCAGCTGTTGGCTGTGTGTGGGGGCGGGGGGGTCCATGTCTCACTGCATCACCGTAGCTGTGTCCTGATCCCTGGGGGAGGAGAGAGGAGAGGACGGGAGGAGAGAGGAGAGGACGGGGATGGGAGAGGAGAGGCAAAAGAGAGGAGAAGATAGATTGAAGGAAGGAGAAAAGGAACAAAATCAGATGAATAGGAAGACAAGAGCATACACACACACATACAGTTGAAGTCGGAAGTTTACATACACTTAGGTTGAAGTCATTAAAACTTTTCAACCACTCCACAGATTTCATGTTAACAAACTATAGTTTTGGCAAGTCGTTTAGGACATCTACATTGTGCATGACACAAGTCATTCTTCCAACAATTGTTTACAGACATTATTTCACTTATAATTCACTATATCACAATTCCAGTGGGTCAGAAGTTTACATACACTAAGTTGACTGTGCTTTTAAACAGCTTGGAAAATTCCAGAAAACAATGTCATGGCTTTAGAAGCTTCTGATAGGCTAATTGATATCATTTTAGTCAATTGGAGGTGTACCTGTGGATGTATTTCAAGGCCTACTTTCAAACTCAGTACCTCTTTGCTCAACATCATGGGAAAATCAAAAGAAATGAGCCAAGACCTCAGAAAAAATATTGTCGACCTATATCCACAGTAAAACGAGTCCTATATCGACATAACATGAAAGGCCGCTCAGCAAGGAAGAAGCCACTGCTCCAAAACCGCCATAAAAAAGCCAGACTACGGTTTGCAACTGCACATGGGGACAAAGATCGTACTTTTTGGAGAAATGTCCTCTGGTCTGATTAAACAAAAATAGAACTGTTTGGCCATAATGACCATCGTTATGTTTGGAGGAAAAAGGGGGAGCCTTGCAAGCCGAAGAACACCATCCCAACAGTGAAGCACGGAGGTGGCAGCATCATGTTGTAGGGGTGCTTTGCTGCAGGAGGGCCTGGTGCACTTCACAAAATAGATGGCATCATGAGGAAGGAAAATTATTTGGATATATTGAAGCAACATCTCAAGACATCAGTCAGGAAGTTAAAGCTTGGTCGCAAATGGGTCTTCCAAATGGACAATGACCCCAAGCATACTTCCAAAGTTGTGGCAAAATGGCTTAAGGACAACAAAGTCAAGGTATTGGAGTGGCCATCACAAAGCCCTGACCTCAATCCTATAGAAACTTTGTGGGCAGAACTGAAAAAGCGTGTGTAAGCAAGGAGGCCTACAAACCTGACTCAGTTACACCAGTTCTGTCAGGAGGAATGGGCTAAAATTCACCCAACTTATTGTGGGAAGCTTGTAGAAGGCTACCCAAAACGTTTGACCCAAGTTAAACAATTTAAAGGCAATGCTACCAAATACTAATTGAGTGTATGTAAACGTCTGACCCACTGGGAATGTGATGAAAGAAATAAAAGCTGAAATAAATAATTCTCTCTACTATTATTCTGACATTTCACATTCATGTCAGGAATTGTGAAAAACTGAGTTTAAATGTATTTGTATGTAAACTTCCAACTTCAACTGTACATACACACAAACACACATACAAACTCTAGTTTGCATGAACATCTGTGGAGTGGTTGAAAAATGAGTTTTAATGTTTTTCAACCTAAGTGTATGTGAACTTCCGACTTCAACTGTACACACACATACATATCCATACATGCACACACACACACACACACACACAAACATATCCATCCATCCACACACAGATACATACATACACACAAACACACACCCACCCACCCACCCACACACACACACACCCACCCACACACACACCCACACACACGGCAACACTTTGTTCCCCCACCTCCTCGGGTCTCTCTGCTGGGGTAGATGCGTGGAAAGGGCCTGAACTCCTCTGGAGGGGGAAAGTCTTCTATTGGGTGAAACTGAAATTTAGACTCAAAGTCATCTGAAAGACCAGAGAGAGAGACAGATTAACACACTGAGAAAAGACACCACTAACACAGAGACAGATTAACACACTGAGAAAAGACACCACTAACACAGAGACAGATTAACACACTGAGAAAAGACACCACTAACACAGAGACAGATTAACACACTGAGAAAAGACACCACTAACACAGAGACAGATTAACACACTGAGAAAAGACACCACTAACACAGAGACAGATTAACACACTGAGAAAAGACACCACTAACACAGAGACAGATTAACACACTGAGAAAAGACACCACTAACACAGAGACAGATTAACACACTGGGAAAAGACACCACTAACACAGAGACAGATTAACACACTGGGAAAAGACACCACTAACACAGAGTCAGATTAACACACTGAGAAAAGACACCACTAACACAGAGACAGATTAACACACTGAGAAAAGACACCACTAACGCAGAGACAGATTAACACACTGAGAAAAGACACCACTAACGCAGACAGATTAACACACTGAGAAAAGACACCACTAACGCAGAGACATATTAACACACTGAGAAAAGACACCACTAACACAGAGACAGATTAACACACTGAGAAAAGACACCACTAACGCAGAGACAGATTAACACACTGAGAAAATACACCACTAACACAGAGACAGATTAACACACTGAGAAAAGACACCACTAACACAGAGACAGATTAACACACTGAGAAAAGACACCACTAACACAGAGAGAGATTAACACACTGAGAAAAGACACCACTAACACAGAGAGAGATTAACACACTGAGAAAAGACACCACTAACGCAGAGACAGATTAACACACTGAGAAAAGACACCACTAACGCAGACAGATTAACACACTGAGAAAAGACACCACTAACGCAGAGACATATTAACACACTGAGAAAAGACACCACTAACACAGAGACAGATTAACACACTGAGAAAAGACACCACTAACGCAGAGACAGATTAACACACTGAGAAAATACACCACTAACACAGAGACAGATTAACACACTGAGAAAAGACACCACTAACACAGAGACAGATTAACACACTGAGAAAAGACACCACTAACACAGAGACAGATTAACACACTGGGAAAATGTATAGCCATCTCCACTCAACTTCAACCAACTGTTATAAAGCCCTTTTTAGTTTAGCAGTTTTCACAGAGTGCGTTATAGACACCCAGCCTAAAAGCCTAAAGAGCAAGCAGTGCAGAGGCAGCTCAGTGGCAGGAAAACATGACTTTGGCATGATTGCCACAGTTTTGGAGAGGAATTGAACGAGTGAAGGGAGAGATTGAACGAAGAAGGTGAATCAGAATTGGACTTGAGGCACTCACCCAGGCTGTGCAGGCTTAGGCTGTGTCCATTCCTCATTAAGGAGGGGGGGAGGGGGGGAGGAGGAGGGCTGTGTCCATTCCTCATTAAGGACGGGGGGAGGGGGGGGGGATGTGGGGGAGGGATCCGGTTAGTCAGCTCAGTGGACGGGGAGCGGGCTGGGGGGACAGGGGGAGGGGCCAACGACCTCCCCACACCTGTTGGGAAAGATAACAGACAATGTCAAGAAACCTCACAAAGACAGTTTTCTGACAGTGGTGTAGACAGATGGAGCTAAACCCAGTTAGGATAGACAATCTATTGAACAGTGTATTTCATAGGGACTGATACAATTAAACCACTGAATCATTAACAGATGCATGACACAGTAATCAATCCATCTAGGATCCGTAATTGCATTTTAACAATCAACAAATTATACCTGCATATAATGCGAGAGCTTGCAAATTTGATCAATCACCGTATAAAACAGACAAGACATTGCCATATTATTGCATAAAACTGACCCTTTGCAGTACAAAAAGTGGGCCCGCGATTTCAACAAATCACCGCAAAATATGATTCAATCAAGCCACACGCCAACAAACTTTATCCCTCGTCATTTTCACAAGAAACTGGACAAAATCATTTCATATTACATACAGTATTACAGAGTTGGCACAGCAAAATCACGCATTTTCCACTGCAAATATCACCAAAATCCCAGCAGAATCCTGGAGAGACTTCATAATAACTCTCTCCTCTAGATTCCCCATATACCTGCACTCCTGGGCACTGCTGGTGGTCGTCGACTGGGTGCAGTGCAGGGGTAGGAGGGGGGCAGAGGGGGCACCGGGGGCCGCATGACAGGGGACGGCACAGGGGGCATCTTGGGTGGTGGAGGGGGCAGAGAGGAGGGGCAGCTGGGGGTAATTGAGGCAGGGAGGGGTGGAGGAAGAGGAGGAGGGGGGCCGTGGGGACTGGGGATAGAGAACCTCAATTCAGAGGAAGAGGAGGAAGAGGAGAGGACGGGGGAGGGAGGAGGGGGGAGGGAGGAGAGGACGGGGGAGGGAGGAGGGGGGATGGAGGAGGAGAGGACAGGGGAGGGAGGAGGGGAGAGGGAGGAGAGGACGGGGGAGGGAGGAGGGGGGAGGGAGGAGGAGAGGACGGGGGAGGGAGGAGGGGGGAGGGAGGAGGAGAGGACGGGGGAGGGAGGAGGGGGGAGGGAGGAGGAGAGGAG
Organism: Thymallus thymallus; assembly: GCA_023634145.1. NCBI lineage: Eukaryota > Metazoa > Chordata > Actinopteri > Salmoniformes > Salmonidae > Thymallus > Thymallus thymallus. The sequence continues at coordinate 32,403,328 of CM042396.1, forward strand.
GGGGGAGGGAGGAGGGGGGTAGAAGAACCCAGAGTTCCGGTTGGGGAGGGAGGAGGGGAGTGTGGAGGGATGAGGGACTGGGGGAGGAGGGTTGGAGGGCTGGGGTAAGGGTGGAGGATGCTGGATGGGGAGCCAGGTAGGCTTGGTGAGTTGGGTAGGGGGAGGAGGGGGAGGACCGGTAGGGATGGGGGGAGGCCTGCTGCTGGGACGCTCGTGGAAGGAGGGAGGAGGGTGAGGAGGAGTGATGGTGGGGGCAGTGATGGAGAGGTGAGGGTTGCTGTGAGAAGGGGAGGGAGGGGCGGAGGCTGAGTGGGCAGGGTGGTGGGAGGGGCTTCCTCTCTCTGTCGGCCTATGGGAGGGCTCAGGGGTGTGGCCACTGTCTGATGTTGGTGGAGGGTTCCACTGAGGCTTCAGTCCCGTTGATGAGCTAGAGCGGGAAACTGACACACACACACAATGTCTATTAGAAACTGACACTACAACACAATGTCTATTAGAAACTGACACTACAACACAATGTCTATTAGAAACTGACACTACAACACAATGCCTATTAGAAACTGACACTACAACACAATGCCTATTAGAAACTGACACTACAACACAATGCCTATTAGAAACTGACACTATAACACAATGTCTATTAGAAACTGACACTACAACACAATGTCTATTAGAAACTGACACTACAACACAATGTCTATTAGAAACTGACACTACAACACAATGTCTATTAGAAACTGACACTACAACACAATGTCTATTAGAAACTGACACTACAACACAATGTATATTAGAAACTGACACTACAACACAATGCCTATTAGAAACTGACACTACAACACACACAACCTTGTTGGTTCATGACAGATGTGGAAAAAGAGAGAGAGAGAGAGACAATCCATCTCTTCATTCAAAGACTCAATCATGGACACTCTTACTGACAGTTGTGTCTGCTTTGTGTGATGTATTGTCATCTCTACCTTCTTGCCCTTTGTGCTGTTGTCTGTGCCCAGTAATGTTTGTACCATGTTTTGTGCTGCGACCATGTTGTGCTGCTACCATGTTGTGCTGCTGCCATGTTGTCATGTTACGTTGCTACCATGCTGTGTTGTCATGTGTTGCTACCATGTTGTCATGTTACATTGCTACCATGCTGTGTTGTCACGTGTTGCTACCATGCAGTGTTGTCATGTGTTGCTACCATGTTGTTGTCATGTGTTGCTACCATGCTGTTGTCATGTGTTGCTACCATGCTGTGTTGTCATGTGTTGCTGCCTTGCTGTGTTGTCATGTGTTGCTACCATGCTGTGTTGTCATGTGTTGCTGCCTTGCTGTGTTGTCATGTGTTGCTACCATGCTGTGTTGTCATGTGTTGCTGCCTTGCTGTGTTGTCATGTGTTGCTGCCATGCTGTGTTATCATGTGTTGTTGCCTTGCTGTGTTGTCATGTGTTGCTGCCTTGCTGTGTTGTAATGTGTTGCTGCCTTGCTGTGTTGTCATGTGTTGCTGCCTTGCTGTGTTGTCATGTGTTGCTGCCTTGCTGTGTTGTCATGTGTTGCTGCCTTGCTGTGTTGTCATGTGTTGCTGCCTTGCTGTGTTGTCATGTGTTGCTGCCTTGCTGTGTTGTCATGTGTTGCTACCATGCTGTGTTGTCATGTGTTGCTGCCTTGCTGTGTTGTCATGTGTTGCTGCCATGCTGTGTTATCATGTGTTGTTGCCTTGCTGTGTTGTCATGTGTTGCTGCCTTGCTGTGTTGTCATGTGTTGCTGCCATGCTGTGTTGTCATGTGTTGCTGCCATGCTGTGTTGTCATGTGTTGCTGCCATGCTGTGTTGTCATGTGTTGCTGCCTTGCTGTGTTGTCATGTGTTGCTGCCTTGCTGTGTTGTCATGTGTTGCTGCCATGCTGTGTTATCATGTGTTGTTGCCTTGCTGTGTTGTCATGTGTTGCTGCCTTGCTGTGTTGTCATGTGTTGCTGCCATGCTGTGTTGTCATGTGTTGCTGCCATGCTGTGTTGTCATGTGTTGCTGCCATGCTGTGTTATGTGTTGCTGCCATGTTGTGTTATCATGTGTTGCTGCCTTGCTGTGTTGTCATGTGTTGCTGCCATGCTGTGTTGTCATGTGTTGCTGCCATGATGTGTTGTCATGTGTTGCTGCCATGCTGTGTTATCATGTGTTGCTGCCTTGCTGTGTTGTCATGTGTTGCTGCCATGCTGTGTTGTCATGTGTTGCTGCCATGATGTGTTGTCATGTGTTGCTGCCTTGCTGTGTTGTCATGTGTTGCTGCCATGCTGTGTTGTCATGTGTTGCTGCCATGCTGTGTTGTCATGTGTTGTTGCCTTGCTGTGTTGTCATGTGTTGCTGCCTTGCTGTGTTGTCATGTGTTGCTGCCTTGCTGTGTCGTCATGTGTTGCTGCCTTGCTGTGTTGTCATGTGTTGCTGCCTTGCTGTGTTGTCATGTGTTGCTGCCATGCTGTGTCGTCATGTGTTGCTGCCTTGCTGTGTTGTCATGTGTTGCTGCCATGCTGTGTCGTCATGTGTTGCTGCCTTGCTGTGTTGTTGTCTTAGGTCTCTCTTCAGGTAGTGTTGTTCTGTCTCTCTTTTAGTATTTCTAATCCCAGCCCCCGTCCCCGCAGCAGGTCTTTTGCCTTTTGGTAGGCCGTCATTGTAAATAAAAATGTGTTCTTAGCTGACTTGCCTAGTTAAATAAAGGTTAAATAAAATAAATAACCTGACCTACCCACATTCTTCCCTGTGTAGGCTCTCTGTCCAGCAGGTCTGAGGGTGGGGAACCCACCAGTGAACAACCCCCCTAGAGAGGGCCTCACAGCCTCCACCCCTCCTCCTGACCCTCCCTGGGGCTGGTCCTGGGACAGACCACCACTGGTTGATATGACCTCACCACCACCACTGGCCCTGGGCTCTGCATGGGGAACAACACACACACAATGAGGCAATGTGTTTTTTGACATCACCATATACACACGGTAGCCTGCAGACTGGACTGCAGACATACTGGTATCTCACAGGACTACAGACATACTGGTATCTCAGAGGACTGCAGACATACTGGTATCTCAGAGGACTGCAGACATACTGGTATCTCAGAGGACTGCAGACATACTGGTATCTCAGAGGACTGCAGACATACTGGTATCTCAGAGGACTGCAGACATACTGGTATCTCACAGGACTACAGACATACTGCTATCTCAGAGGACTACAGACATACTGCTATCTCAGAGGACTACAGACATACAGGTATCTCAGAGGACTGCAGACATACTGGTATCTCAGAGGACTGCAGACATACTGGTATCTCAGAGGAATTGTCAAGTTATCCTTCAAGGCTCATTGCTCCACAATGACTTGCACATTTACTTAGCACAGCATTTGAGTCAATATGTTTTACTTTGGCTGCAACAGGCATGGTTTATAGTTGATCAATGCCACAGGTTGTTCCTGACCAGATGACCTGACAAGGAGAAACTGGGGACTTGGGTTATAGACTATAGGGGGCCTGGATTATAGACTATAGGAGGCCTGGATTATAGACTATAGGAGGCCTGGGTTATAGACTATAGGGGGCCTGGATTATAGACTATAGGAGGCCTGGGTTATAGACTATAGGAGGCCTGGGTTATAGACTATAGGAGGCCTGGGTTATAGACTATAGGAGGCCTGGGTTATAGACTATAGGAGGCCTGGGTTATAGACTATAGGAGGCCTGGGTTATAGACTATAGGAGGCCTGGGTTATAGACTATAGGAGGCCTGGGTTATAGACTATAGGAGGCCTGGGTTATAGACTATAGGAGGCCTGGGTTATAGACTATAGGAGGCCTGGGTTATAGACTATTGGCTTTAACAGAAACACAGTAGGTAGTTTCTTTCTGTTAGCCTGTGATGTGTTTCACCATTTGTTTCCCACAGTAGATTCCTACTTTGTCTGTGTCATTATCTGATGCTGGGCATTCCTTCCTCAAGTGTGTGTTAATGTAGAGTGTGTGTGTGTGTGCGCCACCACGAGTAACCTTGAGCTCAATTATAGCTCTGAGAGATATCAGTGTGGCCTTATCCACAGCTCTCTAAACCAACTGCACCTCTCTCTCACTGTTATCCACAGCTCTCTAAACCAACTGCACCTCTCTCTCACTGTTATCCACAGCTCTCTAAACCAACTGCACCTCTCTCTCACTGTTATCCACAGCTCTCTAAACTAACTGCACCTCTCTCTCACTGTTATCCACAGCTCTCTAAACCAACTGCACCTCTCTCTCACTGTTATCCACAGCTCTCTAAACCAACTGCACCTCTCTCTCACTGTTATCCACAGCTCTCTAAACCAACTGCACCTCTCTCTCACTGTTATCCACAGCTCTCTAAACCAACTGCACCTCTCTCTCACTGTTATCCACAGCTCTCTAAACCAACTGCACCTCTCTCTCACTGTTATCCACAGCTCTCTAAACCAACTGCACCTCTCTCTCACTGTTATCCACAGCTCTCTAAACCAACTGCACCTCTCTCTCACTGTTATCCACAGCTCTCTAAACCAACTGCACCTCTCTCTCACTGTTATCCACAGCTCTCTAAACCAACTGCACCTCTCTCTCTCTGCTCCTGTTCTTCTCTGCCTTCCTACCTTACTTCCATTATCTCCTTCCCTCTGTATTCATTTCACTTTCCTTCTTTTTCTCTGTTCCTCTTCCTCTCTCCACCTCTACCATTCCCTTCCTCTTTCTCTCTTCCTATCCTAAACAAACACACTTTCTCTCTTTCTCCCCCATTCCCTCCGTCTCATTTTGTTCCCCATGACAGTGAGTCAGAGAGAACAGTCTCATGTGAGAATAATATAACAGTGAAACTCAGACACAAGATGATATACCTTCTCTATCAATTGAGGGGTTATAAAAGAGGTCAAAGGGTATTTTCTGGAGGGGATGTTTGGGGAGACAAAGGGAAGGTAAGTGGGTGACAGTGTGTGTGTGTGTGTGTGTGTGTGTGTGTGTGTGTGTGTGTGTGTGTGTGTGTGTGTGTGTGTGTGTATGTGTGTGTACTCACTGTTGACAACTGGTGCGCTACGGTCATGGACCTGTACAACCTTCTTTAACCTGGCTCCTTTCTGGATGTCTGCTAACAGGGCGTTCCTCCCTCCTCTTCCTCCTCCTCCTCCAACACTAATACTCTGGAGACTAGGAGGGTCTGGCCGAGACTAGGAGAGACAAAAAGTGAAAAAGAAAGAGAAAGAGAAAGAGAAAGAGAGAGAGAGAGAGAGAGAGAGAGAGAGAGAGAGAGAGAGAGAGAGAGAGAGAGAGAGAGAGAGAGAGAGAGAGAGAATGCGAAAAAGAGAGAGCGAGACAGAGAGAATACGCTATTAAAGACTACCAAAACCCACTGGATTCTCCAATTACATTGAATGAACTACAGGACAAAATACAAACCCTCCAACCCAGAAAGGCCTGTGGTGTTGATGGTTTCCTCAATGAAATGATAAAATATACAGACAACAAATTCCAAATGGCTATACTTAAACTCAGCTCTGGCATCTTCCCCAATATTTGGTACCAAGGACTGATCACCCCAATCCACAAAAGTAGAGACAAAGTTGACCCCAATAACTACCGTGGGATATGTGTCAACAGAAACCTTGGGAAAATCCTCTGCATTATCATTAACAGAAGACTAGTTCATTTCCTCAGAGAAAACAATGTACTGAGCAAATGTCAAATTGGCTTTTTACCAAATTGCCGTACGACAGACCACGTATTCACCCTGCACACCCTAATTAACAAACAAACGAACCAAAACAAAATGGTAAGGGCACTAGAAGAGTCTGCAGCACCCGGCCTCACCCTACTAGAATCTGAAGTCAAATGTCTACTGTTTGCTGATGACCTGGTGTTTCAGTCACCAACCAAGAAGGGCCTACAGCAGCACCTACAGTTGAAGTCGGAAGTTTACATACACCTTAGCCAAATACATTTAAACTCAATTTTTCACAATTCCTGACATTTAATCCTAGTAAAAATTCCCTGTCAGAATAATAGTAGAGAGAATGATTTATTTCAGCTTTTATTGCTTTCATCACATTCCCAGTGGGTCAGAAGTTAACATACACTTTTTTACCTGTTTCCTCCAGCATCTTCACAAGGTCCTTTGCTGTTGTTCTGGGATTGATTTGCACTTTTCGCACCAAAGAACTTTCCTCTCTAGGAGACAGAACGTGTCTGCTTCCTGAGCGGTATGACGGCTGTGTGGTCCCATGGTGTTTATACTTGCTTACTATTGTTTGTACAGATGAACATGGTACCTTCAGGCACTTGGAAATTGCTCCCAAGGATGAACCAGACTGGTGGAGGTCGACAATTTTTTTTTCTGAGGTCTTGGCTGATTTCTTTTGATTTTCCCATGATATCTAGCAAAGAGGCACTGAGTTTGAAAGTAGGCCTTGAAATACATCCACTGGTACACCTCCAATTGACTCAAATTATGTCAATTAGCCTATCAGAAGCTTCTAAAGCCACAACATAATTTTCTGGAATTTTCCAAGCTGTTTAAAGGCACAGTCAACTTAGTGTATGTAAACTTCTGACCCACTGGAATTGTGATATAGTGAATTATAAGTGAAATAATCTGTCTGTAAACAATTGTTGGAAGAATTACTTGTGTCATAAAGTAGATTTGCCAAAACTATAGTTTGTTAACATGAAATCTGTGGAGTGGTTGAAAAATGAGTTTTAATGACTTCAAACTAAGTGTATGTAAACTTCCGACTTCAACTGTAGATCTTATGCACAGATTCTGTCAGACCTGGACCCTGACAGTAAATCTCAGTAAGACCAAAATAATGGTGTTCCAAAAAAGGTGCAGTTGCCAGGACAACAAATACAAACTCCATCTAGATACCGTTCCTCTAGAGCACAAACAACTATACATACCTCGTCCTAAACATCAGCACCACAGGTAACTTCCATCAAAAGGAACATAACATTCGACATACCAATTGGGATCTTGCTAAAAATACTTGAATCGGTTATAGAACCCACAGCCCTTTATGGTTGTAAAGAATTCACAAAATGGTACAAACACCAAATTATGCAAGCAGAACAGAATTAGGCTGATACCCGCTAATTATCAAAATCCAGAAAAGTGATGTTCAATTCTACAACCTCCTAAAAGTGTCAGGTCCTGACCGTAGGGAGACCTCTGGCTATGCGTTGTCTTTAATTAGGGATCCTATTTAAGGTGCTTGTTTTCCCACCTGTGTTGTGGGATATTGTTATGTTTTTGTGAGGGTGGGAGAGGTATAGAGAGAGGTATAGAGAGAGGTATAGAGAGAGGTATAGAGAGAGGGTGGAAGGGGTATAGAGAGAGGTATAGAGAGAGGTATAGAGAGAGGGTGGAAGGGGTATAGAGAGAGGGTGGAAGTAGTTACAGAAATGGTCCTGGTCAGGTCATGTGGTCAGGAAGACACTTGGCCTTAGCAACTACATTATAAGGGACACACAGTATCAAACTGACACCAGGTCAGAGATAGACACACTGACCTATATAGACATGCTTTGCCAGCCATCAAAGGAAACTAATTTAACATGAGAACACTGAGAGCTTACTCTGGAAATATGACACCGGTATGCTACTGTCTCTGTTCTCTACCCTAATGTGTGTGTGTGTGTGTGCTTGTAACTGTAACTCTAATTAATAATGCAAATAACAGCCAGGTGGTTGACACAAAGTGTGTGTGTGTATCTTACCTGTGGTGGGGGAGCAGCACAGGGTGGTGGAGGTGGAGGTGGGGGGGGTGCAGGAGGAGGGGGAGGAGGGGGGACAGGCATGGATGGAGGTGGAGGTGGGGGGGGTGCAGGAGGATGGGGAGGAGGGGGGACAGGCATGGATGGCCACAGAATCTCAGGCCTGCAGAACACAAGAAATGAACAGGAAACCAGTAAGCAACTATATGCATTGACCACTCACATTGTTGATAGCCACAGTAATGGTCACAGTCATAACTCCATATTACCCACTTACACCCTTCCTGTCCTTTCTGACCCACAAAGATTAGTGTAAAAGGAATGAAGGAAGGGGATACGTTTTCTGTTTGGAATCAGATCCATTACAGACAGGAACACTAACCCAGAGTGTTTGGAATCAGATCCATTACACACAGGAACACTAACCCAGAGTGTTTGGAATCAGACCCATTACATACAGGAACACTAACCCAGAGTGTTTGGAATCAGACCCATTACATAGAGGAACACTAACCCAGAGTGTTTTCAGTCCAGTAGTGGGCTTAACCTGGATCTACTACTTCCTCTGGGATTAAGGAGAGGAGAGTTTGATCCAACTTTAACATTAGTTTCATTGTTGTGGGACTTTTGGATTTTTCCAGGAGCAGCTTCTATTCAAGAGGTCAACCTGACCCGACCTCGTTCCTGACTCGCTGGACAGGATGTGCTTCCACCACGAGACACACAAAACAGGAAGCAGCAAACACTCCTTCCTCTCCAGGGAAATATGAGATCCCCTTCCCACAATGCTCGGCGGTGACCCAGGGGTGTGTGTGTATGTGTGTATGTGTGAGAGTGTGTGTGTATACACGCACATGAATCTGTGTGTACATGTATGCATGTACTTCTGTGTTTGTGTGTGTGCGAGCGCATAAGTGTGTATGAGAGGGGGCATAGAGGGGTTGAACAATGGCCTCTGTTATCTAGGATGTAGCACTCTAACCTCCAGCCCCCCTAGCTATGTCTAGCAGGCCAAATGCCTCTGCTGGCATTACGTAAAAACAGGCTGGAAAACATATCAGCTGAACGTTTAAGGACCGTACTTTTCAAGAGCAAGAATGTTTCAAGAATGTACTTTTCAAGAGCAAGAACATTTTAAGAACGTACTTTTTAAGAACGTACTTTTCAAAAACGAGAATAACTCAAGAACAAGAACGTTTCAATCAAAATAATTCCAAGAGCAAAACATTTTTCAAGAACGTAATTTTCAAAGAGCAAAAACATTTCAAGAATGTACTTTTCAAGAACATTTCAGGTACAGCCTGAGTGCACGCTATATTCCTCATATATTGAGACAATACTACATATGCCTCTAACGATTGTAACTTCTAGTAACAGAAAATAGAAACCTTTTAACAGCTGCAACAAGCACCATCTCTTCCTGGCTTTCTTCTTCTTTCATTTCTTCTCCTTCCTTTCTTTCTACTTCTTCTCTTTTTTTCACACCTGTTACACTCGATTTCCTCCTTCCATACCTCGACCCAAGACTATGTTGCAGAAACATCTTAAGAAAGCAGGAAACCCACAACTTGCAGAATGTAGTGCAAAATGGAATTATTTGTTAGAATCATTCATTTGAATATTTAGTTCCAACTTCGGAATGGAAAATCAGCAGATGTTGGGCTGAAGCGTTGACAGTCAGACACAGAGAATTCCACCCAAATTTTACGACTTCATAAAACTTCGAAGATGTCCTCGAAGAGCTGTCTTCCAAAGAGAGAGTGAGAGGCCAGTGTGTATTCTGTTCAACACTGTCTCAGGCTTAGGTAGTGTGGAATTAGGCTACTTATAAACACTGTCGAATGACAACCAGAACAGAACACGCTTTTGTGCTCAATGTTTTGCCCAAATGCATGACATGAGATTTCCCAATGAATTCCGGTATCTCAACGGTGTGAGTGTGAGTGAGTATGTGTATGTGTGAGAGAGAGATATAAAGGGTGGAAGAGGTGGAATAGATATAAAGAGAGGGTGGAAGAGGTCTAGAGAGAGAGGGTGGAAGAGGTATGGAGAGAGGGTGGAAGAGGTATGGAGAGAGGGTGGAAGAGGTCTAGAGAGAGGGTGGAAGAGGTATGGAGAGAGGGTGGAAGAGGTATGGAGAGAGGGTGGAAGAGGTATGGAGAGAGGGTGGAAGAGGTATGGAGAGAGGGTGGAAGAGGTCTAGAGAGAGGGTGGAAGAGGTATGGAGAGAGGTCTAGAGGTCTAGAGAGAGGGTGGAAGAGGTCTAGAGAGAGGGTGGAAGAGGTATGGAGAGAGGGTGGAAGAGGTATGGAGAAAGGGTGGAAGAGGTCTAGAGAGAGGGTGGAAGAGGTATGGAGAGAGGGTGGGAGAGGTATGGAGAGAGGGTGGGAGAGGTATGGAGAAAGGGTGGAAGAGGTCTAGAGAGAGGGTGGAAGAGGTATGGAGAGAGGGTGGAAGAGGTATGGAGAGAGGGTGGAAGAGGTATGGAGAGAGGGTGGAAGAGGTCTAGAGAGGGTGGAAGAGGTCTAGAGAGAGTGTGGAAGAGGTCTAGAGAGGGTGGAAGAGGTCTAGAGAGGGTGGAAGAAGTCTAGAGAGGGTGGAAGAGGTCTAGAGAGGGTGGAAGAGGTCTAGAGAGGGTGGAAGAGGTCTAGAGAGGGTGGAAGAAGTCTAGAGAGGGTGGAAGAGGTCTAGAGAGGGTGGAAGAGGTCTAGAGAGGGTGGAAGAAGTCTAGAGAGGGTGGAAGAGGTCTAGAGAGTAAATAAAATAGAATGACAACCAGAACAGAACACGCTTTTGTTGTCAATGTTTTGCCCAAATGCATGACATGAGGTTTCCCAATGAATTCCGGTATCTCAACGGTGTGTGTGTGTGTGTGTGTGTGTGTGTGTGTGTGTGTGTGTGTGTGTGTGTGTGTGTGTGTGTGTGTGTGTGTGTGTGTGTGTGTGTGTGTGTGTGTGTGTGTGTGTATGTGTGTGTGTGTGAGAGGGGGGGAGAGAGAGAGAGAGGTAAGGGTGGAAGAGGTATAAAGAGAATGGATAAAAGAGAGGGGGTGGTTACCTTGTACAGTACAGGAAGTGATTAAGCTTACTGTCATCAGAAGTGTGGAAAACCTCAGAGCTCTAGTTACAGAAATGGTCCTGGTCAGGTCGTGTGATCAGGAAAACACTTGGCCTTAGCAACTACATTATAAGGGACACATATTTGGCTGAGTGTGTGTGTGTGTGTGTGTGTGTGTGTGTGTGTGTGTGTGTGTGTGTGTGTGTGTGTGTGTGTGTGTGTGTGTGTGTGTGTGTGTGTTTACTATTTCCATCCTCATAACTGTGTCAATCAGCTTCAATGGCACTGACTCTGGCATCATCCCAAATGACACTCTATAGGGCACTATAATGGGAAAGGGTGCCATTTGGAACACAATCAGTATCTCCAGAAGGAGTGAGTGAGACAGTTAAATAACCAACGGTCTGTACTGTCTTTAGGTAATGACCAGCACTCCTACTAGACACAGTGGTCTGTCTGTACTGTCTTTAGGTAATGACCAGCACTCCTACTAGACACAGTGGTCTGTCTGTACTGTCTTTAGGTAATGACCAGCACTCCTACTAGACACAGTGGTCTGTCTGTACTGTCTTTAGGTAATGACCAGCACTCCTACTAGACACAGTGGTCTGTCTGTACTGTCTTTAGGTAATGACCAGCACTCCTACTAGACACAGTGGTCTGTCTGTACTGTCTTTAGGTAATGACCAGCACTCCTACTAGACACAGTGGTCTGTCTGTACTGTCTTTAGGTAATGACCAGCACTCCTACTAGACACAGTGGTCTGTCTGTACTGTCTTTAGGTAATGACCAGCACTCCTACTAGACACAGTGGTCTGTCTGTACTGTCTTTAGGTAATACAGCCCTTGTTCTTTTCACAAGCAGGCAGAGTTACAGCCTGGGCCCATTCACAAAGTGTCTCAGAGTTAGGAGTGATGATCTAGGATCAGTTTAGCATTTGACATAGTAATGAATATGATGACATGGACAGATGGGGACCTGATACTAGACCAGCACTCCTACTACTCTGAGACGTTTTGTGGATATTGGGCACTGGTCTATTCTGAGCAGCTGACACAAGCAACTGCCGCCCAACTCAACCAACTACCCCCACTTCTGTCGTGTGTGGCATGTGAAAAATATCCAACCCAAACAGGAATTGAAACGGGTAATCCCAAATATCCCAATTGAAGTGAAACCACACCAAGGCGTATTGCAACACTGCATAATCGCCTTATTCTCCCTAATTAGCACGTATTTGACGTGCGTTTCGAGTTTTTTGCTTATACTCCAGTATCTAGAGGAAAAATATATCTTTATATATTTGAATACACATTTGCCGAACCGTAGTCTATCTTGTACGATATACTTATTGGGTTTGGGAATGCGCACAGAACAAGTGAAGGGAAGGTAATGTGTCGGCAAGCAGACATAGTCGGCAAGCATAAATATAGCCTATTAGCCAAAGGTCGTTGCTCAAGATACCCAAACTATTTTGTTTATTGCTGTAAACAAGTAACCATATTGTGCGGGTGGACAACATCTTGGATGTTTTCCATTTTATGCAACTGACAACAAATAGCATACCCAGGGGGAAAAAGATAGACCTATGATAACAGGTTTTCTTTCAATATCAACATGTTGCATTCCGTTATGTCGAATGCCTACTTACCTCCAACCCTATGTATTACGGGCAGGAATCGGTTTGTGGCGCGAGATGTCCTTTCCGAGCGCAGAACTCTGACCGCATAGCGCGTGCCACTGACCCGGTAGATAGAGTAGTATTATTAGGGAGATAGGCTACAGTCTACAGTCATTGACTACAGTCGGATTCAAGCCCTGTGGTCCGCTACAGCTGGAGACACAACCCGGGGACAGAAACAATGTTGTGATAAGTTTGTTGTCCGGCCTTGGTCGTTGGCTATTCCAGAAAAAAAAACGGTTCCTTTGATGTTCCCCCAAGTTTCAGCTGGTGATGGTGAGTGTAGCGACAGAGACACGCAGCCAAATGTGTCATTAAAAGTAGGCAAGTGAACACAAAAACGTTTGTTCTGAAACTGTGTTTAGTTACTTCTCGTCTTCTCTAGCCTACGGTTGTTTGTGCGTAATATCTCTTAACACGCTGTGTTGACATCGGACACCAAGGGACACCAAGGGGACACAGCGCGAGACCACACCTTGTCGCCTCTAGAACCCAAGCCTCTGACCAATCAGAAGTCGTTAGTGGGCGCGCTATTGCTATGTTCATCTGCTCGTCGGACATGACTATTTCCTAGCTGTGATGTCGGTCATACGACTTTTGTTTAATTCATGTGCCTTTTGGTCGGAACAATTCTTCAACCAATATGATCAAACTAGCCACATTAGGCCATACCCATATTGTAGTTGTCAAAAACTGATTTATTGTTATCTGTTGTTTGGAAAGGTGAATGGTCAGTGGTGAAACGTCCTAACTTGGCAACTCAGGCAACAACATTTTCACCGAGTTTCCCACTTGTGATTCCGATTTGAAGGGGTTTCAAGTAAAACCTCCTAGAAACTTCTGATAACTCCGATAGCACTTGAATGCAGCATATGTGCCACAAGAAACTTTCCCAACCAAAACACCTGTTACTGTGTGAGAGCAGTAGGTTATGTGGCAAACAGGGTTAGACCCCTCCCATTTCTAAAATGTATCCTCTTAAAATGTGATTTTAAACCTAACCATAACCTTAATCTCACTGCTAACTTTATAGTTAACCAACATTTCACAAACTAGCGGTCGCAACCCCATTTGCGGTCACCTGATTTGAAAAATATTGGTTCATAAAACAGGGGTTAGGTCATTAACCTCCGGTAGCCGCTAGATGCGGTTGTAATAAACAGAGCAGTTTCTGTTTTCTTCCTACAAATGTGGCTCTATCTTTTAAACCGTTTATGCTACAAAATTCAAAGATATGACTATCAGGAACACGTACATGTCTTCAGTTCCCCTCTACAACAATGCCTACAAGCTGCACAGCACTCAGAGTGGACAAGACCAGGCACTAAATCAGTTTCCCAAACTAGGGGTCGCGACCCCAAGTGGGACAAGACCAGGCACTAAATCAGACTTGGGGGAAAAGAACATCATCAATTATGTTATTTTCTACACAGAAGATCATACAAAAGTATTGCCTGATAATCTTCTGAACTTCCCAATACCTTTCTGATGCATTTCACTCACTTCCAACCATACTTCCTTCAGATTGAAATACTGTAAAAAGTACGGTCAGGACTGATTTGTAATAGACTGTCATAGCTCAAATTATGGCCAGCAGCATACCACCCTGCATCCCACTGCTGGCTTGCCTCTGAAGCTTAGTAGGGTTGGTCCTTGTCAGTCCCTGGATGGGAAACCAGATGCTGCTGGAAGTGGTGTTGGAGGATCAGTAGGAGGCACTCTCCTCTGGTCTAAAATGTATTTCCCAATACCCCAGGGCAGTGATTGGGGACATTGCCCTGTGTAGTGTGAAGTCTATTAGATGGGACGTTAAACGCGTGTCTTCTCTCTGTGGAATCTGACTTTGTGGCTCTGGACGCTGACTTTGTGGCTATAGACACCAGTGGAAACCTACTTGCAGGGTCCCTGATGTACAGTAGACAGAGAGAACATCTACCCGCTAGTGGAGAAGTTAAAAGATGACACCAAACCCTGAGAAGTGGAGCACACAGACCATGGGGCTTTCCCAATTTTCCCCTGCCCAGAATAGAGACTAGAGATGACAGTACAGACATGTCGTTTGATCTCAGTTCACAGTTAAACCCCAGTCAGGCCAACATCAGAGAGAAACTATCATTTCACAGGCTGGTCCCAGATCTGTGTCCTTGCTTTTAGCCAAACCCTCTGACAATCACATAACTCTCTGACTATAGCTTTGTTCCAAATGGCACCATATTCCAGATACTCCATATACGTTCCCTATATATAGTTTGGACCAGAACCCTATGAGCCCTATGGGTCATGGTCTAAAGTAATGCATTAAAAAGTGTAAGTGGTGGTAAATCTATGATATGGAGTTTAAGGGTTCAGCTTTATAAATACCGTAAGTGGAATAGTGACAGACAGAAGAATGCAGTGACACACTCTCTCTCTCATTCTCTCAAACACACGCACACACACACCTCCAAATCAAATTGTATTTGTCACGTACACAGTTTACAGCAGGTATAAAAGATGTAGTGAAATGCTTACGTGCTAGCTCGCTCAACATCGCAGTACTATATAAATAGCAATAATAATCAAAAGTCAAATAAACAATAACAGGTCATTAGAAGGAAGCTAGCATGCATAGTAATACATTGATATGTACACAATAGGATATGCAGTATATATTATGAATGTGCTTTATTTACCAATATAGAGGGGATACTATATATAATAGAACTGCAGTGTTTACTGTGTGTGTGTGTGTGTGTGTGTGTGTGTGTGTGTGTGTGTGTGTGTGTGTGTGTGTGTGTGTGTGTGTGTGTGTGTGTGTGTGTGTGTGTGTGTGTGTGTGTGTGTCTGTGTCTGTGTGTGTGTGTGTGTGTGTGTGTGTTTGTGTTTGTGTGTGTGTGTGTGTGTGTGTGTGTGTGTGTGTGTGTGTGTTTGTGTGTCCGGCCTAGTTTAAGGAACCTTGGGGTGACATTTGATAAATCCCTATCTTTTGAAACCCACATCAAATCACTGACCAAATCCTATTTTTTCCACATACGTAATATTAGTAAATTGAGGTCTGTGGTCTCTCACTCAGAACTGGAGATGCTCATTCATGCCTTCATTTCCTCCCGTATTGATTATTGTAACTCACTTTTCTCTTCACTTAACAAATCTGTTCTTCATCGACTGTAATCTATTCAACATTCAGCTGCTAGATTCCTTACTAGATCAAATAGGCACCATATCACCCCGATACTCTGCTCCCTTCACTGGCTTCCTGTAACTTACAGGATCCAATTCAACATTCTAACTATAACCTATAGGGCTTTACATGGCCAGGCCCCTGCTTATCTTGCTGACATAATTCATTTTCATACCCCTCTCCGGTCCCTCAGGTCTAATAACCAAAAT
Source organism: Thymallus thymallus (assembly GCA_023634145.1). NCBI lineage: Eukaryota > Metazoa > Chordata > Actinopteri > Salmoniformes > Salmonidae > Thymallus > Thymallus thymallus. The sequence goes on from CM042396.1 coordinate 32,419,192, forward strand.
CTGCTATCTATGCCACGCACTCGTTTAAAGACATGTGGGGATAGAGCCTTAGCCGCTATGGCACCCAGATTATGGAATGCTTTGCCAACCAGTATTAGGTTTGCTGAGAATGTGGACAGTTTTAGGGGACAAGTGAAGACTCATTTGTTCAGGTTAGCTTTTGGGTAATCTCTGTCCTTTATATATTGATCATTTTTATCTGTTTTATTTTCTTTCTTTTAGCCTGTTTTCTATTATGTTTTGTTGTCTATTGTAAAGCGCTTTGTGACCTAGTCTGTGAAAGGCGCTGTATAAATACATTTTACTTACTTACTTACTTACATATACAGGATTTGACACAATTTCTATGGCCAATGACCTTGAGACTTCTTGGAAGGGCACTTGCAATATAACTCTATGGCTGGACCCAAAAGGCTGAAATGTTGGATGTCCACCTTACTAAGGACTCAAAATAGGCGATTGCGTAATGTCCCCATGAATGACAGAACACTGAGCCAATCACGGCGCAATGCTCCTATTTTCTGCTGGCCCGCCCCACCACAGAAAGCACTGAGCTGGGCTGAAACACCTGCATTTTGTAGCTGCATTACTCAAGAAAACAAAAAATAGACCATGTTTGTAAGCGGCTTTATTAACTCAATGATATATATTTTTTTTTGTACATTGTTTGCAAAATGATATGTGATACGTATTAATGCCCAAATAATACGCAAAACAGGCATTTTTTGCAAAAAATGTGGGTCTCAAAACAGGTGGGGCATCACAAGACCTCCCTTCTTTCCTTCCTTGAAGTAGCCTAACCACTGATCTTTATGGGATTGGATTAATAAAGACACTTGTCTTCCTATTGCTTTCATCAATCAAACCTTGTCAGATCTGATCTCCAGGAAGGAGTGTTTTTTTTTTATTATTTCACCTTTATTTAACCAGGTAGGTCAGTTGAGAACAAGTTCTCATTTACAACTGCGACCTGGCCAAGACAAAGCAAAGCAGTGCGACAAAAAACAACACAGAGTTACACATGGGAAATAAACAAACGTACAGTCAATAACACAATAGAGAATCTATATACAGAGTGCAAATGTAGTGCAAAATGCAGTAAGGTTAGGAAGACAATAAATAGACCATAGTGGTGAAATAATTACAGATTAGCATAATCACTGGAATGATGGAATGTGGAAATGATGATGTGCAAATAGAGATACTGGAGTGCAGCAGGAAGACTGGAGTGTACCTTCTTCTTCTCCTTAAACCGCCCCGACTAGGGCTCCCCCTATGTGGGGCGTCAGAGAGCTTCTCTGTCTGGGTGCTGAGATGACTAGGGCTCCCCCTATGTGGGGCGTCAGAGAGCTTCTCTGTCTGGGTGCTGAGATGACTAGGGCTCCCCCTATGTGGGGTGTCAGAGAGCTTCTCTGTCTGGGTGCTGAGATGACTAGGGCTCCCCCTATGTGGGGTGTCAGAGAGCTTCTCTGTCTGGGTGCTGAGATGACTAGGGCTCCCCCTATGTGGGGCGTCAGAGAGCTTCTCTGTCTGGGTGCTGAGATGACTAGGGCTCCCCCTATGTGGGGCGTCAGAGAGCTTCTCTGTCTGGGTGCTGAGATGACTAGGGCTCCCCTTATGTGGGGTGTCAGAGAGCTTCTCTGTCTGGGTGCTGAGATGACTAGGGCTCCCCCTATGTGGGGTGTCAGAGAGCTTCTCTGTCTGGGTGCTGAGATGACTAGGGCTCCCCCTATGTGGGGCGTCAGAGAGCTTCTCTGTCTGGGTGCTGAGATGACTAGGGCTCCCCCTATGTGGGGCGTCAGAGAGCTTCTCTGTCTGGGTGCTGAGATGACTAGGGCTCCCCCTATGTGGGGTGTCAGAGAGCTTCTCTGTCTGGGTGCTGAGATGACTAGGGCTCCCCCTATGTGGGGCGTCAGAGAGCTTCTCTGTCTGGGAGCTGAGATGACTAGGGCTCCCCCTATGTGGGGTGTCAGAGAGCTTCTCTGTCTGGGTGCTGAGATGACTAGGGATCCCCCTATGTGGGGCGTCAGAGAGCTTCTCTGTCTGGGTGCTGAGATGACTAGGGCTCCCCCTATGTGGGGTGTCAGAGAGCTTCTCTGTCTGGGTGCTGAGATGACTAGGGATCCCCCTATGTGGGGCGTCAGAGAGCTTCTCTGTCTGGGTGCTGAGATGACTAGGGCTCCCCCTATGTGGGGTGTCAGAGAGCTTCTCTGTCTGGGTGCTGAGATGACTAGGGCTCCCCCTATGTGGGGTGTCAGAGGGTCCTTCTCTGTCTGGGAGCTGAGATGACTAGGGCTCCTCCTATGTGGGGCGTCAGAGAGCTTCTCTGTCTGGGTGCTGAGATGACTAGGGCTCCCCCTATGTGGGGCGTCAGAGAGCTTCTCTGTCTGGGTGCTGAGATGACTAGGGCTCCCCCTATGTGGGGTGTCAGAGGGTCCTTCTCTGTCTGGGAGCTGAGATGACTAGGGCTCCTCCTATGTGGGGCGTCAGAGAGCTTCTCTGTCTGGGTGCTGAGATGACTAGGGCTCCCCCTATGTGGGGCGTCAGAGAGCTTCTCTGTCTGGGTGCTGAGATGACTAGGGCTCCCCCTATGTGGGGTGTCAGAGAGCTTCTCTGTCTGGGTGCTGAGATGACTAGGGCTCCCCCTATGTGGGGCGTCAGAGAGCTTCTCTGTCAGGGAGCTGAGATGACTAGGGCTCCCCCTATGTGGGGCGTCAGAGAGCTTCTCTGTCAGGGAGCTGAGATGACTAGGGCTCCCCCTATGTGGGGCGTCAGAGAGCTTCTCTGTCTGGGTGCTGAGATGACTAGGGCTCCCCCTATGTGGGGTGTCAGAGAGCTTCTCTGTCTGGGTGCTGAGATGACTAGGGCTCCCCCTATGTGGGGCGTCAGAGAGCTTCTCTGTCTGGGAGCTGAGATGACTAGGGCTCCCCCTATGTGGGGCGTCAGAGAGCTTCTCTGTCTGGGAGCTGAGATGACTAGGGCTCCCTCTATGTGGGGCGTCAGAGAGCTTCTCTGTCAGGGTGCTGAGATGACTAGGGCTCCCCCTATGTGGGGTGTCAGAGAGCTTCTCTGTCAGGGTGCTGAGATGACTAGGGCTCCCCCTATGTGGGGCGTCAGAGAGCTTCTCTGTCTGGGTGCTGAGATGACTAGGGCTCCTCCTACGTGGGGTGTCAGAGAGCTTCTCTGTCTGGGTGCTGAGATGACTAGGGCTCCCCCTACGTGGGGTGTCAGAGAGCTTCTCTGTCTGGGTGCTGAGATGACTAGGGCTCCCCCTAGGTGGGGCGTCAGAGAGCTTCTCTGTCTGGGTGCTGAGATGACTAGGGCTCCCCCTATGTGGGGTGTCAGAGAGCTTCTCTGTCTGGGTGCTGAGATGACTAGGGCTCCCCCTATGTGGGGCGTCAGAGAGCTTCTCTGTCTGAGTGCTGAGATGACTAGGGCTCCCCCTATGTGGGGCGTCAGAGAGCTTCTCTGTCTGGGTGCTGAGATGACTAGGGCTCCCCCTATGTGGGGTGTCAGAGAGCTTCTCTGTCTGGGTGCTGAGATGACTACGGCTCCCCCTATGTGGGGCGTCAGAGAGCTTCTCTGTCTGGGTGCTGAGATGACTAGGGCTCCCCCTATGTGGGGCGTCAGAGAGCTTCTCTGTCTGGGTGCTGAGATGACTAGGGCTCCCCCTATGTGGGGCGTCAGAGAGCTTCTCTGTCTGGGTGCTGAGATGACTAGGTCTCCCCCTATGTGGGGCGTCAGAGAGCTTCTCTGTCTGGGTGCTGAGATGACTAGGGCTCCTCCTACGTGGGGCGTCAGAGAGCTTCTCTGTCTGGGTGCTGAGATGACTAGGGCTCCCCCTACGTGGGGTGTCAGAGAGCTTCTCTGTCTGGGTGCTGAGATGACTAGGGCTCCCCCTATGTGGGGCGTCAGAGAGCTTCTCTGTCTGGGTGCTGAGATGACTAGGGCTCCCCCTATGTGGGGCGTCAGAGAGCTTCTCTTTCTGGGTGCTGAGATGACTAGGGCTCCCCCTATGTGGGGTGTCAGAGAGCTTCTCTGTCTGGATGCTGAGATGACTAGGGCTCCCCCTATGTGGGGCGTCAGAGGGTCCTTCTCTGTCTGGGTGCTGAGATGACTAGGGCTCCCCCTATGTGGGGCGTCAGAGAGCTTCTCTGTCTGGGTGCTGAGATGACTAGGGCTCCCCCTATGTGGGGCGTCAGAGAGCTTCTCTGTCAGGGAGCTGAGATGACTAGGGCTCCCCCTATGTGGGGCGTCAGAGAGCTTCTCTGTCTGGGTGCTGAGATGACTAGGGCTCCCCCTATGTGGGGCGTCAGAGAGCTTCTCTGTCTGGGTGCTGAGATGACTACGGCTCCCCCTATGTGGGGCGTCAGAGAGCTTCTCTGTCTGGGTGCTGAGATGACTAGGGCTCCCCCTATGTGGGGCGTCAGAGAGCTTCTCTGTCTGGGTGCTGAGATGACTACGGCTCCCCCTATGTGGGGCGTCAGAGAGCTTCTCTGTCTGGGTGCTGAGATGACTAGGGCTCCCCCTATGTGGGGCGTCAGAGAGCTTCTCTGTCTGGGTGCTGAGATGACTAGGGCTCCTCCTACGTGGGGTGTCAGAGAGCTTCTCTGTCTGGGTGCTGAGATGACTAGGGCTCCCCCTACGTGGGGTGTCAGAGAGCTTCTCTGTCTGGGTGCTGAGATGACTAGGGCTCCCCCTATGTGGGGCGTCAGAGAGCTTCTCTGTCTGGGTGCTGAGATGACTAGGGCTCCCCCTATGTGGGGCGTCAGAGAGCTTCTCTGTCTGGGTGCTGAGATGACTAGGGCTCCTCCTACGTGGGGTGTCAGAGAGCTTCTCTGTCTGGGTGCTGAGATGACTAGGGCTCCCCCTACGTGGGGTGTCAGAGAGCTTCTCTGTCTGGGTGCTGAGATGACTAGGGCTCCCCCTATGTGGGGCGTCAGAGAGCTTCTCTGTCTGGGTGCTGAGATGACTAGGGCTCCCCCTATGTGGGGCGTCAGAGGGTCCTTCTCTGTCAGGGAGCTGAGATGACTAGGGCTCCCCCTATGTGGGGCGTCAGAGGGTCCTTCTCTGTCTGGGTGCTGGGTGGCTTTGGTGGTGTCCTTGATACTAGTTCTCCTCTTATTGCCCTCCATGAATACTCTCCACCAAGTCACTCTCTCTGACATCTTCCACCTGCAAGTATCACTGAAATATGTACAACACAGTATATATATAACATACAGTATGTTGTCATAGTGATTTAATATCGATAGGTAGGTATAGTGTTATCACAATGTAATAAAACTGTTTACAATATATTTTTTATTTAACCTTTATTTAACTAGGCAAGTCAGTTAAGAACAAATTCTTATTTACAATGACGGCCGACCAAAAGGCAAAAGGCCTCCTGCAGGGACGGGGGCTGGGATTAAAAATAAAAATACATAAAAAAATATTTATAGGACAAAACACACATTACGACAAGAGAGAAGGTAGAGATGACAATACATCACACGACGCAGCCGTCAGGAACAATACTGTTGGTATAATCACAAGTATATTAAGGTTTTACACCAAACGGCATAATGCACACTCATCATCATCATCATCATCAATTTTAGCTCTATGAATATTATGCTATTATGTTCTTGTTGGTCAGTGGTTGCCTATGAATATGAATACATAACTTATTTGCAAACACAAAACAGCACACAGCCTATAATATCCCTAACTATCTATGTGGTGTAGAACAGTTTTAATGAGCCGTGAGAACAGCTGAGAGAGCTGTGATTCACCGCTCAGCAATGCTCCAAGCACCTCTCCAACACCGGGCCATTCACCTGCACTATCCGGGCTTGGATTGGGACGGGCCGGACTGGAGAGGTCGGAACTCTTCAAGAATTAACTTTAGTCCCTGTTGATGTAAAAATCCATTCTTGATCTCTTGTGGAGTAGAAAGGACGATTCTGTTGTGCCTCAGAAAAGTGAGTACCTTTATGCATGGATTTTCAGGGCAAACTATCTCCAATAATTATCTTTCCAAGGTTGAAAAACGATCAACCTCACCTATCATACCTCACCAATCATTAATTTGATTAGATCTCATAATTGGTTGTTGTTTCAGTGACTCTGGGTAACTGCGGATGAGTTGGCAACATGGGAGGCGTCTGTCGTTTTCTCGACCTGCAAGTTTTCAGCCTCCGAAACTGTCCCTGGAGGCGTGTCCATTAGAAGGGAAGGTTGGCACATTGCCTGACATACAGGTTGGCATACATAGAGCCACTGTAAACAATAGAGGCACATCCCCAAGTGCCAAAGGATGTAAACATTTTCCCAGATTATTCTAGAGAGTTTAATTGGTTAGCATATTAAAACGCCAAAATGGAATGAAGATGGAACGTTCCCTATATAGAACAAACGTTTTAATGGTCACCACAGCAACAGTAAGGTAAAACCCTAATTCTAGACATATCTGTCACATTTTTACAAAAACTCCTGTCTGCTCCGTCTGCTCCGCTCCAGTGCCAGAGCAGTCCGCTCCACCGGTGCCCAGTCCGGGTCCGGTTGTCTGCTCCGCTCCAGTGCCAGAGCAGTCCGCTCCACCGGTGCCCAGTCCGGGATATGCTCTCGTGACGAGGCTAATGGCTAGACGGGAACCTCCAGCGAAGGTCCGCAGCCCGGAACCTTCAGCGAAGGTCCACCAACCAGAGCCTCCTACGACGGTCCACAACCCAGAGCCTCCTACGACGGTCCACAACCCAGAGCCTCCAGCCACGGCCCAAGGCCTGGAACCTCCAGCTACGGTCCACAGCCCGGAGTCTCCAGAAGTCAGCACAGCTCTGTGGCTGGAACCTACCTCTCCACCGGTGCCCAGTCCGGGTCCAGCCGTCTGCTCCGCTCCTGTGCCAGAGCAGTCCGCTCCACCGGTGCCCAGTCCGGGTCCGGCCGTCTGCTCCGCTCCGGAGCCAGAGCAGTCCACTCCACCGGTGCCCGGTCCGGGTTCAGCCATCTGCTCCGCTCCGGAGCCAGAGCAGTCCGCTCCACCGATGCCCAGTTCGGGTCTGGTTGTCTGCTCCACTCCCAGGCCAGAGCAGTCCGCTCCACCGGTGCCCAGTCCGGGTCCGGCCGTCTGCTCCGCTCCAGTGCCAGAGCAGCCCGCTCCACCGGTGCCCAGTCCGGGTCCGGCCGTCTGATCCGCTCCAGTGCCAGAGCAGTCCGCTCCACCGGTGCCCAGTCCGGGGCCGGTCGTCTGCTCCGCTCCAGTGCCAGAGCAGTCCGCTCCACCGGTGCCCAGTCCGGGGCCGGTCGTCTGCTCCGCTCCAGTGCCAGAGCAGTCCGCTCCACCGGTACCCAGTCTGGGCCGGTCGTCTGCTCCGCTCCAGTGCCAGAGCAGTCCACTCCACCGGTGCCCAGTCCAGGGCCGGTCGTCTGCTTCATTCCAGTGCCAGAGCAGGCCGCTCCACCGGTGCCCAGTCCGGGGCCGGTAGTCTGCTTCACTCCCATGCCGGAGCAGTCCGCTCCACCGGTGCCCAGTCCGGGTCCGGCCGTCTGCTCCGCTCCGGAGCCAGAGCAGTCCACTCCACCGGTGCCCGGTCCGGGTTCAGCCATCTGCTCCGCTCCGGAGCCAGAGCAGTCCGCTCCACCGATGCCCAGTTCGGGTCTGGTTGTCTGCTCCACTCCCAGGCCAGAGCAGTCCGCTCCACCGGTGCCCAGTCCGGGTCCGGCCGTCTGCTCCGCTCCAGTGCCAGAGCAGCCCGCTCCACCGGTGCCCAGTCCGGGTCCGGCCGTCTGATCCGCTCCAGTGCCAGAGCAGTCCGCTCCACCGGTGCCCAGTCCGGGGCCGGTCGTCTGCTCCGCTCCAGTGCCAGAGCAGTCCGCTCCACCGGTGCCCAGTCCGGGGCCGGTCGTCTGCTCCGCTCCAGTGCCAGAGCAGTCCGCTCCACCGGTACCCAGTCTGGGCCGGTCGTCTGCTCCGCTCCAGTGCCAGAGCAGTCCACTCCACCGGTGCCCAGTCCAGGGCCGGTCGTCTGCTTCATTCCAGTGCCAGAGCAGGCCGCTCCACCGGTGCCCAGTCCGGGGCCGGTAGTCTGCTTCACTCCCATGCCGGAGCAGTCCGCTCCACCGGTGCCCAGTCGGGGTCCGGACGTCTGCCCAGCTCCAGAGCCGGAACCACCTGCCACACCGGTACCCAGTCCTGGTCCGGTCGTTTGTACCGCTCCAGGGTCGGGGGCTCCCACACCAGGGTCCAGACAGGACTTGGTGCTTCGTGGGAGGACGGAGGGGAAAATCACCGCGCTGGGGTCCGGACCGGGCATGCAACGCTGAGGTAGGAAGGGAGCAGCCTTCACTGCCTACGTCACGTCCGAGGCCGGGTCCGGAGCCTCCACCAGCAACCGCCCCAGTACTCCGCCCTTTTCCCCCTAGTATAATGTATACATTTATTTTGCGGCCGGGAGTCCGCACCTTAGGGGGGGGGGGTACTGTGAGGGTTTGGCTGTGGTTAGACCTTACTCCCAATAAGGGGAGTGGTAGAACCACAGTCGAACCCTCGCACCCTAACTAGGGGAGTAATGATCCTCAATCAGAGACAGCTGTACAGGGTTGTCTCTGATTGGGGATTGCATTTAGGCACCACTCTCAGCCACCTGTGTGTGGGTCATTGTTTGTATTATTCAACAGTCACTGTGACAGTAAGTGTGTTTCCGTTCTTGTTCATTGCCTTTTGTTTATATAGTTCGTGACATTTATTGTTTATCGTTTAATAAACGATGTCGAACTATCGCTGCGCTGCTCCTTGGTCTCTCTCTACACCCACTCGTGACAGACATGTTCTTAGGAATTACTGGATCTAAGAACACAATGACACCCACAGTATTTATGTAATCTGGCAGACATGTTCTAAGGCTCCAAGTATCACACTCCTTTCACTCTCAGGCAGACAGACAGGTAGACAGTCAGGCAGTCAGACAGACAGTCAGACAATCAGGCAGACAGACTCATATTAGCATGGGCTTGTTGTCAATAATAACCAAAGCAAATACTATTTGCAGGAATATTAGGGTGGAGAGTCTCTTATGCAATATTGGGAAAGAAATGTACAGTTTCAGTGTATTGGTGGTGTATGTGTGCAGGTGTATGTAATTGGTGACCTGTGATTTGCGATACTGTACAGTGTGTGTGTCTGTGTGACTGTGGTACTGCGTGAACACTGCATGGCCCTTCAGGTAAAATCCACCTGAAATGCATTTCAACAGGTTGTGTTGTCATGGCAAAGCCCCTAAAGAATCCGCCACAGGTGAAACACTGAAATGTGGAGTTGTCAAAAAGGAATCCCACGGATACTCATTGTGTCCCTCCTTCCTCCTCTCTCTTTCACTCCCTCCTTCCTCCTCTCTCTTTCACTCCCTCCTCCTCTCTTTCACTCCCTCCTCCTCTCTCTCTCTTTCACTCCTTCCTCCTCTCTCTCTCTTTCACTCCCTCCTCCTCTCTCTCTCTTTCACTCCTTCCTCCTCTCTCTTTCACTCCCTCCTCCTCTCTTTCACTCCCTCCTCTCTCTTTCTCTCCTTCCTCCTCTCTTTCACTCCTCCGCAATACTTTCACCTATAAGTTAAAAATACTGTTGTTTACATAGCAACTGTACTATCAACGCCGACAATACAGACAATTTTGATGCTCTAAACATAGGCTATTTATTTATAGTATTTGAGCACCAACATGCACCTGACACTCACTCACATACACACGCAGACACACACATGTACACACACACACACACACACACACACACACACACACACACACACACACACACACACACACACACACACACAGACACAGACACAGACACACCCAATACAATAATACTATAAATTGTATAGTATTTGGTAATATAATTATTTAATTGCCTAATTATCGGTATATAATTATTTAGCTGTACTATTTTCTACAGAGGCTGTTGATTATCTAGTTAATTTCCTGCCTGCAGTACCAGAACCAACCACAGTGGCGCCCTGTTGCACTAAACCCGCCTTAACAGTGACGTCATAGCCCTGCGACAAAATAGTGTAATTTGAACGAAAACAATGAGGAGTTGAAAACTAGAGGGAAACGAGAGGATTTGGTTTAATTCACCGCACCGACAACTATAAATCCTGACACACTATGACGGTGTGCAACTTTTGGATGCAAGGCCGGTGTCGATATGGCGACAAGTGTTGGAATGAGCACCCAAAAGCAGGTGGTGGCGGCGGCGGTGGTCGCGGCGGCTACGATTACAACAGCCGTCCCCCTCAACAGTCCAACAGAGGAGGAGGAGGAGGAGGAGGAGGAGGAGGTAACGAGTCATTGAACTACTTCTATTATCTAGTAGTAGCTAGCCTCTGTTCCGTGGCACAGGCCTTTTACCTTCACTTTAGACAACGTCGACAAAGCTTGGGAGCCGAGACTAGCTAGCTGTCGTCCCCAGACACCAGTCTTTTTCTGCTATACTGTAACTAGTCATGGGACGATGGAGAATCGGAGCTCTGATGCAGTTTTTCTAACACTACTGATTCCACACAATGTAGATAGATAGATAGGTACTTTATTGATCCCCCGGGGGGGAAATTTCATCGACACTTTAATCAAACTAACATTATAAACTGGGTGGTTCGAGCCCTGAATGCTGATTGGCTGACAGCCGTATACCACGGAGATGACAAAATATAATTTGTTACTGCTCTAATTACGTAACCAGTTTATAATAGCAGTAAGGCACCTGGTGGGTTTGTGGTATATGGCCAATATATCACGGCTAAGGGGTGTATCCAGGCACGCTGCATAAGAACAGTCCTTAGCCGTTATATAGCCATATACCACACCCCGTCTTGGATTATTGCTTAAATACCACCCGATTATGACTTTCGAAGTTTCAGACGTCACACTGCCATCTGATCGGACTATTTGTTTTATTTAGGCAAGTCAGTTAAGAACAAATTCTTATTTACAATGACAGCCTACACCGGCCAAACTCTGATGACACTGGGCCACCCTATGGGACTCCCAATCACGGCCGGTTGTGATACAGTCTGGATTAGAACCAGGGAGTTACACTGAGATGCAGTGTTTTAGACCACTGCGCCACTCTATAGCAATGATGGGATTATAGTGATGACAAAACTATTTGTATTTCGTGGTCACATTGAGATTTTTAGTTGCAAGTACGATTTGCAAATGTGTAATTCAATTTCACAAGTTTGTATCATGATGTGTGAACGATTTAACAATTTGTAACTTTACATTTTAATACATTCACTAAGATTTGCAAGCATAATTTATTTTCAGCTGTGAATCCAAAATACACTTGCACATTTTTTTATCAGCGCACACTACAGAAGAAGTGGCTACTCTTAGCAAGGGTGTTGCAGCCGGTTCAAGGGTGTCTGACACACCGGCTCCTCCTTCAGTCACAAAGGGTTTTGCAGCCGGTTCAAGGGTGTCTGACACACCGGCTCCTCCTTAAGTCACAAAGGGTGTTGCAGCCGGTTCAAGGGTGTCTGACACACCGGCTCCTCCTTCAGTCACAAAGGGTTTTGCAGCCGGTTCAAGGGTGTCGGACACACCGGCTCCTCCTTCAGTCACAAAGGGTTTTGCAGCCGGTTCAAGGGTGTCGGACGCACCGGCTCCTCCAGTCACAAAGGGCAGCCGGTTCAAGGGTGTCGGACGCACCGGCTCCTCCTTCAGTCACAAAGGGCAGCCTGTTCAAGGGTGTCGGACGCACCGGCTCCTCCAGTCACAAAGGGCAGCCGGTTCAAGGGTGTCGGACGCACCGGCTCCTCCTTCAGTCACAAAGGGCAGCCTGTTCAAGGGTGTCGGACGCACCGGCTCCTCCAGTCACAAAGGGCAGCCGGTTCAAGGGTGTCGGACGCACCGGCTCCTCCAGTCACAAAGGGCAGCCGGTTCAAGGGTGTCTGACGCACCGGCTCCTCCAGTCACAAAGGGCAGCCGGTTCAAGGTGCAAAACTGACGGACCTCCTCGCCATCTGTTATAATCGGCAGCTCTAAGGTGTTAAACATCTCGGTTCCCGGGGCAGAAACCTTGTGCTATCCTGGGGCTTGGGTACAGGACATTACTTGGCTGCTTCCTACCGTTTTACACCAGAACAAGGGGCCTGTCGTAATCCATGTGGGATCTATACTAAAAAAAAAAAAAACGCAACATGTAATGTGTTGGTCGCGTGTTTCATGAGCTGAAATAAAATATCCCCGAAATGTTTCACATGGACAAAAAGCTCATTTGTCATTGTGTGCACGTGTTAGTGAGCTTTTCTCCTTTGTCAAGATAATCCATCCACCTGACAGGTGTGGCAAATCAAGAAGCTGATTAAACAGCATGATCATTAAACAGGTGCACCTTGTGCTGGGGACAATTAAAGGCCACTCTAAAATGTGCATTTTTGTCACACAATGACACAGATGTCTCATGTTTTGAGGAAATGTGTAATTAGAATTATTTTTTTTTTTTTCATAAGCCCGCCTCAATGTTGTTTTAGAGAATTTAGCAGTGTATCCAGTCGGCCACACAACCACAGTCAACGTGTATGGTGTGGGGTGTGGTTTGCTGATGTCAACGTTGTGAACAGAGTGCCCCATGGTGGGGTTATGGTATGGGCAGACATAAACTACAGACAACCAACACAATTGCATTTTATCAATGGCAATTTGAATTGTGAATCTCATTCTACAAATGTACAAAACTTTCTACAAGTTTACTAGTCTCTTGGTAACGTGACAACAGTGACAGAACTCAGAGCGTGTGTGGATTCAAAATGTTCGAGTGTATTTTTGATTCACAGCAGAATATTCATACGAGTAAATGGATTTGTAATTATTCTGAAAATAATCGTTACATCTTTCACACGTCTTCATACAAGCTTGGTGTATAATCATACAAAATACAAACTGATGTAGTTCTGTCACCATTACAATTCATATTTCCACAATTGACATGCGCCGACCTCTGGTGGAAACTTTGTTTTTATCTAGATTTTTCACCATTTTAGCAGGTGGAAAGATTGCTAAATTTTTATGTAAAGTTTTCTTTAGAACACTGGCTACATTGTATTTCTAATTGTTTTAAATGTTTGGCTGTTGAGTTTTATTTTTTACATCCTAAATCATGCAATGGAGCCACAGTCTTTTTTATAAATGTTTTGTTTGTTGCTCGTTTCAAAGCATAGATGGTTTCAAAGTAGCATTACCACGTCATTAATGACCACTGAAGCTTCATATGATCAAGTGATTTTTCTGACCGTTTGTTGCAAAATGCTGGTGCTTTCATTGATGCAAAGTTGCTTTCACACACCAACCTCAAATTTAGATTTTTCCAGTGTGTAGCACCTGAACAGTAGGTCAGCAGATGGGGACAGGGATTTGGAATCAGATACCAGCATAGGCACAAGATCAAATCCTGGCTATGGTTGAAAAATAGATTTTTCTGTGAAACCACACTATTTTCCCATTTGAGATTGTTGTTCAAATAATTCATTTTATTTAGTGTAGCCTATGATAATCTTTTGTCTTGAGCATCCTAAATAATACCACTGAACCTGGAGGTTAAATGGCGAAGGAGGATGGCAGCTAGCCTAGCGGTTAGAGCGTTGGGCCAGTAACTGAAAGATCACTGGTTCGAATACCTGAGCTGACAAGGTGAATATCCTTGAGCAAGGCACTTAACCTTAATTTGCCCCAGGGGCCTGTCCCTGTAGGTAGGCCGTCATTGTAAATAAGAATTTGTTCTTAACTGATTTGACTAGTTAAATAAAGGTTAAATAACTAGATGCGAACCCCACATTCTAACTGAATGTAGTTTACTAACGCTCATACCTATCCATTGAGCCACGGCATTTTGATGGATGCAATAGAGGGGGAAAAGTCTATATAAACCTATATTTATTCCTGACCAGCAGATGTGTTAAAAGCTCAGCGTAATGAACTTTTTCGGCACAATTTGGTGAAAGCCCCAAAGGGTTCAGAAAGCTTCGGTTTTCCCATCTCTACTTTATAGCCAACTCTTCATTGTAGCTAATAGCCTCAGCTACAACACGTTTGCTTGTTTACTTCTGAGCCTAGCTAACAACTTTCTCTTTCTAGTAGTGTCTGCTTGATACCTCCTGTTACAGAATGTTATGGCTGTGAGATACTGATTATTTGGACCAATCACAATTTTGTGGGGTTGTACCGTCTTTTGAATTTCGGAGGGGGTGTTGACTATCCCAGAACGAAATCCAGTAGCTGGTCAGAGCCTTCAGGCAGGTTTGGCTCTGGGCTGCCGAGAATACTCTTGCCGTAAACCTTCAGCAAAGGTTCTGGCTAGTAAAACTACATGCGTTGGCTACTTAAGATGGGCTACTTAAGCTAACTCATTGAAAGTGGGTCATCATGTCATGCAGCCTAGCAACACATTTCTCCCATTCAATATTTAGGTAGTCTAATCTATGAATGTCCTGTTTTACAGGGTTTGGGAACAGAGTGTGGGTGAACCCAGCTCAGAGGTCTGGAGGAGGAAACTACGTCCAGCCCTCATCCTTCTCCTCCCAGCAGGGTGGGGATGATTGGGGCAGAGGGGGAGGAGGTGGAAGAGGAGGAGGAGGAGGAGGCGGGGGAGGTGGTGGTGGCAACAACTGGGGTCCAGGAGGAGGAGGAAGGGATAGCCAAGTCAAGAGCTCAAACTTCAGTTTCGCAGCCTCTTCTCCAAACCAAAACAGATTTTCTGCCTTAAACACTCCGAGCAGCTTCGACAAAGGTGGGAGAGGAGAAGAGGATGACAATGAAAAACACTTGTAAGTCCATTGGTTTGGTGGATACAGTTTTCTCAATGGTAGTCAGAATTGACACACACATACTTAGTTCCTGACAAAGTAGTCTGTAAATGTAATATCCAGTTATCAGAATGTCTTCTCTCCTCACCAGGGAGACCATCCAGAAGGATATGGAGATCTGGGAGACTTCAGGCCAGTGGCTTTTCTCCTGTTACTCTGTCCTCAAAGCAACCATCTCAGGTAAGAGAAGTGCTTAACTTTGGTCTGTCACTCTAGGATGGTCTGGTTAGTTTGTCACTGCCACACACTCACACATGGGGCCTGACAGTTCTTTTGTTAACCATTACCTCAGTTGGGATGGAAGGAACATCTTGGATAGATCTGGATGTAGTAGTAGTAGGCTATATTAGATTGGATGTGATTGTAACTCCTGTATATTGAATGGATGTGGATGGCATTGAACCCGGTCTTCTCCTTTGGGCAGGGTTTACAGAGCTATCTCCAGAAGAACTGAGACTGGAGTATTATAACACCAAGCAATCTGGAGACCTGCAGGGATATGTGAGTAGAATCACATGCATATCACTTTATCTGCATGGACACAGTATAACATGAAGCCATCTGCACTGGGATTCAATGTAATGAAGAAAATACTTTCAATCAATACTAACTGCAGCCTTCCCTGTGTCTGTAGGCTAACATCATCAATCAGCTGGTCAACCAATGGAGAAGCAGAGTCCAGGAGCTGAGGGCTATGAGCAGCAACACCAGAGTCGCAATGGTGACACACACACCTTTCTGTAGTAATACAACAAGAACAATAGATAACCATATGTAAAAGGTGAGTAATCCTCTCTCCTCTCTCCCAGCTTGCAGAGCTGGACAACCCTGCACCACAGGCAGCGTCTGGAAGTTTTGGGTCGACACCAGTGACCGGCTTTGGGTCTTCAGCACCATCAGGCTTTGGAACAGGTAAGATCTGCTGTAGCCTGTGTTCTTCATAGGAATACAATACAAATGAAATGCAGGCATGAGGCCTCTCTGTAACTCCTATGTTGACTGGATAAGACCCTCTGTAACTCCTATGTTGACTGGATAAGACCCTCTGTAACTCCTATGTTGACTGGATAAGACCCTCTGTAACTCCTATGTTGACTGGATAAGACCCTCTGTAACTCCTATGTTGACTGGATAAGACCCTCTGTAACTCCTATGTTGACTGGATAAGACCCTCTGTAACTCCTATGTTGACTGGATAAGACCCTCTGTAACTCCTATGTTGACTGGATAAGACCCTCTGTAACTCCTATGTTGACTGGATAAGACCCTCTGTAACTCCTATGTTGACTGGATAAGACCCTCTGTAACTCCTATGTTGACTGGATAAGACCCTCTGTAACTCCTATGTTGACTGGATAAGACCCTCTGTAACTCCTATGTTGACTGGTTAAGACCCTCTGTAACTCCCATGTTGACTGGTTAAGACCCTCTGTAACTCCCATGTTGACTGGTTAAGACCCTCTGTAACTCCCATGTTGACTGGATAAGACCCTCTGTAACTCCTATGTTGACTGGATAATATAGTTAGTGGGACATGCAGTCTCGTTCCTAATCCTTTTAATTCCTATGTTTAACATAAGGTTTCCATGAGAGTGCCACTGTTTGTAGGCTAATAGGATGATACATCTCTGGTACTTCTCTCAATCTAACGCTGGACTCTCTCTAGGTTACGGAGGGACGGCCCAGACCCCAGTCCAGGACACCACAGGTGCCAGCAATTTCAGCTTTGCTGCGCTGGGTGCAGCTTCTGGTTTCGGCAGTGATGTGGCAGCCGCCGCACCAGCTCCCACTGGGATTGGCTCTACGGCCACCACTGCTCCCTCAGCAGCAAGTTTCTCCTTTGCCACCCCTGCTGCCAACAAGGAGCCGACTACTGCAGGTTTCGGAGCTCCTGCTTCAGGGTTTGGAGCTCCTGCCTCTGCGTCTGGGTTTAGCTTCGCCTCAACGACCACTAGTGGAGGAGGAGGATTTGGGGGGAGTGGTTTCAGGAGTGCAGCGCCAGTGGCTGCAAGTGGTTTTACCCCAGTGGCTGCGAGTGGAGGGTTTGGGGGTATGGCCCCAGCAGACAGTCTCTTCACCCCCCAGAGCCAGCTAAGTGAAGAGGAGCTGAAGGAGTTTGGAGGGAAGAGGTTCACCCTGGGACAGATACCACTCAAACCCCCCCCTGTTAATATGCTGGTGGTCTGATCCCACCATGGACATCTGCAAAATGGCATCTCTTTTCCTTTAACTGACCTGATGGGAAAGAGCTGGACTGAATGTCTCTGAACCCTTTTTGATGAGTAAAAAACACTTATTTACAGAATCTCCCCCATCCTTGATGTAATCACTGATCTGACTAGTTTATACTGTTAAAATCAATCAAATGGATTCTGAATGATGCCACATCACGTTTCAACCAAGATGGTGTTCCTGGTAATAGTGCCATGCCATCTGGTTGAAGTGTTTCCTTTTAAAATTAAGGGGGGGCAGAATGTAAGACCAACAACAGATGATCATAGTCAGACTACTGGTGGTCTGACTGCACCAGGAACTCAAATGGGCTACTGTTTTAATTATGGGTGGTATTTTTGGCCTCCCAAGTGGCGCAGTGGTCTAAGGTACTTAATCTCAGTGCTAGAGGCGTCACTACAGACTCTGGTTCGATCCCTGGCTGTATCACAACCGGCCGTGATCAGGAGTCCCATAGGGCGGTGTACAGCGTTGTCAGGGTTAGTGAAGGGTTTGGGTTATTGTAAATAAGAATTTGTTCTTAACTGACTTGCCTAGTTAAAGGTTAAATAAATAAATATATATTTACATACTGGATTCTTGACAGCAAACTGTAATATATCTACTACTGTACATATCATTCTTAGTATATCTTGTGTAAACTTAGATACGTATAGCTTTATACCTTCTTATTCTTCAGTGGGCATTGCGTATACTCACTTAATCTCCACGATACATATTTAAGTAGTATACGCCATATAAATTAATAAGGCTGAAGAGATCACAATGTTTAGCTTAATGTTAATAAACTATTATGGTCAGCCTGCTCACGCATGTTCCAAAATGCAGGCGAGTGGAGGGTTGGAGGCATTGGTCAAAAACAATACTTTGATTCTTTCCAGACAAGGCATATTTTCCGTTGCATGTAACTTCTATTTAGACTTTTTTTGGAAGTACATACGGGCCGTAACTGCAGTAATGAAGATAGTTGCTCAGCGAAACCCCATTTTTTGGTAAGTACCGAACGTATCTTGACATAATTATCCTTGAGAAGCTGGTGAATGGCTTCCGGGGCTTAAGGAGAATGCAATTGGAGTTAATTGAATTCGTTCCGATATTTCACAAACTTTTAGGGCCAACATTTATTTATTTAACCTTTATTTAACTAGGCAAGTCAGTTAAGAACACATTGTTATTTACAATGTGCGCCGCCCTATGGGACTCTCAATCACGGCCGGATGTGATATAGTTTGGATGTGTACTTAATTATTTTGTACATGTTTAACATTGACTGCATTGTTAGGAGCTGTAACATAGTCATTTCTCTACACTCGCTATAAAATCTGTTAAACTGTATATTCGACCAATAAACCTTGATCTGGACGT
Organism: Thymallus thymallus; assembly: GCA_023634145.1. Classification (NCBI taxonomy): domain Eukaryota; kingdom Metazoa; phylum Chordata; class Actinopteri; order Salmoniformes; family Salmonidae; genus Thymallus; species Thymallus thymallus. The sequence continues at coordinate 32,437,629 of CM042396.1, forward strand.
TAGCTCGCTTCTGATTGGTTCAGCGCCTGAAGGTGTGACCCAGAAACGCATGACCGTTGTACAGCTGGTGGTCGGATTCGGACAGATGGAAAAATAAGAGGTTCAACTACACAGTGTGACTGACAGCGATGGGCACAACAATACTTATTCACTACGAGGTAGTAAGTAAGTAGTATATCCGGACAAAATGCCCAGTGGCGACATGACACGTGTGCTCGACATCCTCCGCTCTCTGTATGCGCATGTCCAGACTCTGGAGAACTTCTCAGACGGTACCGTCTTTAGAGAGGGACTACGACCGCAGCTCATCGAACCGACTGATACAGACCGCTTCATATCGTTTGTCCGGGGAGTGTTTGTCTGCTCGGATAAAACCCTACAGGACGTCCCCAGCTGCAACCAGGTACATGTGTAGTTAGTTAACTACAGAACTAAAGCATAGCCGACAGCATGGAGTAGTAGACTTTTACTTAGCTAGTTTAGTTCAATATTTGCAATAAAATGCGACGTTTTGAACTGACATGAAGAGAGATGCTTTGTATTGTTTTGCACTGCTACATTTGACCCCAGTAACATAGATTAAAATGCACAAACGGTGTAGACAGCCGGCCAGACACAAACGAAACACATTGTGCCTGTTATGTTGATGTATTGACTAGGTGTCAAACCTTTTATTTATTTTATTTAACCTTTTATTTAACTAGTCAAGTCAGCTAAGAACACATTCTTATTTACAATGACGGCCAAACTCGGACGACGCTGGGCCAACTGTGCGCCGCCCTATGGGATTCCCAATCACGGCCGGTTGTGATACAGTCTGGAGCCCAAAATCCTTAGATCAGCACCGTACCTGCTATGTTGATGTATTGACTAAATACAGTGCATTCGGAAAGTATTCAGAACTTAACTTTTTCCACATTTTATGTTAGACTTTTTAAAAAAAAAATCATTAAATTAAAAATGTCCATCAATCTACACACTACAACATAATGATAAACCGAAAACAGGTTTTTAGAAATTTTAGCAATTATATTGAAAAAACATTTACATAAGGACATACAGACCTTTTGCTATGAGACTAGAAATTCTGTTTCCTTTGTTCATCCTTGAGATGTTTCTACAACTTGATTGGAATCCACTTGTGGTAAATTCAATTGTTTGGACATGATTTGGAAAGGCACACACCTGTCTATATAAGGTCCCACTGTTGACAGTGCATCTCAGAGCAAAAACCAAGCCATGAGGTCGAAGGAATTGTCTGTAGAGCTCCGAGACAGGATTGTGTCGAGGCACAGATCTGGGGAAGGGTACTAAATAATTTCTGCAACATTGAAGGTCCCCAAGAACACAGTGGCCTCCATCATTCTTAAATGGAAGAAGATTTGAACCACCAAGACTTCCTAGAGCTGGCTGCCAAGGCCAAACTGAGCAATCGGGGGAGAAAAGGGCCTTGGTCAGGGAGGTGACCAAGAACCCAATGGTCACTCTGACAGAGCTCCAGAGTTCCTCTGTGGAGATGGGAGAACCTTCCAGAAGGACATCCATGTTTGCAGCGCTCCGCCTTTATGGTAGAGTGGCCAGACTGAAGCCACTCTTCAGTAAAAGGCACATGACAACCAGCTTGGAGTTTGCCAAAAGGCACCTAAAGACTCTCAGACCATGAGAAACAATATTCTCTGGTCTGATGAAACCAAGATTGAACTCTTTGGCCTGAATGCCAAGCGTTACGTCTGGAGGAAACCTGGCACAATCCCTATGGTGAAGCACGGGTGTGGCAGAATCATGCTGTGGGGATGTTTTTCAGTGGCAGGGACTGGGAGACTAGTCAGGATCTAGGCAAAGATGAACGGAGCAAAGTACAGAGAGATCCTTGATGAAAACCTGCTCCAGAGCTCTCAGGACCTCAGACTGTTGTGAAGGTTCACCTTCCAACAGGACAACGCAGGAGTGGCTTCAGGACAAGTCCTTTACCCCTTTTCCACCAAAGCATTTTGAGAGTCGGTTCGGAGCCGGTGCCTACTCGCAAACCAGTTCTTTTGTGTTTCGACAGCCAAAGAACCGGTTCTCGGCCAGGAAAATTGGTTGCAAAGTGGCACCAACTCTTTGCTGGACTAGAACCGTTCTTTTACCATGTCATGCTTACGTCGGGGACTGCGGGCGGGGTTATTGTGACCAACAACACGACGGGAAAGGTTGTGACCGCCATTGCTAAAAACACAGTGCTAGTAGAAAGATAGTACAACGATTTGAAGAAAGATGGATTCGCAAAGCCAGGACAAACATTTGCAGAAAGACGATGTAGTCCGCCATTGTAATTGCTATGCTTGAAGTTGGCGCAAGAGTTTCTGGGAAAGCTAAGACGTATGGCGACGTACACAGTGACGTAACAACGTTGTTCGCTGGGCTCTCTAATTCTGAGAAGGTTCGCAAGTTGAACCAACTTTGAACCAGCACCAGTTCCGAACCAATTCTTTTTTGGTGGAAACGAGGTACTTGAGGGGCCCAGCCAGAGCCCGGACTTGAACCCTATTAAACATCTCTTGAGTCCTGAAAATAGCTGTGCAGCAACGCTCCCCATCCAACCTGACAGAGAACTCCAAATACAGGTGTGTCAAGCTTGTAGCGTCATACCCAAGAAGAATCAAGGCTGTAATCGCTGCCAAAGGTGCTTCAACAAAGTACTGAGTAAAAGGTCTGAATACATATGTAAATGTGATTTCAGTTTTTATTTTTAATACATATGCAAACATTTCTAAAACAGTTTTTGCTATGCCATTATCGGGTATTGTGTGTAGATTGAGGAATCTTTAGATCAGCACCGTAGCTGTTATGTTGATGTATTGACTACGTCATCCTTAGATCAGCACTGTGCCGGAGCTGTTGGCGTTCGTGTTGAACAACATAAAGAGGAAGAAGAAAAGGAACGTCCTGGCGCACGGATACGGTTACCCCTCCACGTTCCAGGACCGCCACGCCGACCAGTTTAAGTTCCATGGCGAGGTCACTCAGAGTGCCGCGTACGTCCACGGTAGTGACCTATGGAAGAGGATATGCCAGCGCCTTGGCACAGACGTCACCAAGTACCTCCTGGAGAGCTGTTCTGTGTTCGTGACTGTGCCACCGTCGTCCGCATTCCAGGTGTGCGGCGTGCCTGTGTACGACCGCGTTTCCATGTCAACGGGCATCTCAAGGTTCCACCTTGGATACAAACGGAATCCTACTACTAGGAATGCCAGAGGGAGTAGTAAGGAGGTCGGAAGTAGGGGATGGAAATTTCATGGTTCTGATATGGGAAAAAGGAGGCGGGATGGAGGTAGAGACAATGGGAAAGAAGAGGGAGAAGAGGTGAGTTTGGGTGGGAAGAGGAAGAGGGAGGAGGAAGGAGAGGGGGGGTTGCCTGAAAAAAGGAGATGCACTCAAAGGGAAGCTTCCACACACACTAGTGGGACTAGCGATGGTAAGCACAGAACACTGGAAACAAATAGGGTCAAGCGACCAGTGGAGGTTATTCCTCTCACCAAGGGACCCACACAAAGCCTACAGGTCTTCAGTGGTACTAGCGATATTGAACAGGTGTCTCTAGAAATGGAACAACTCAGGAAACCACTGGAACAAATGGCTGGACCTGAAAGACCAGTGGAGGCTGCATTACTCATCATAGAACCTACAGAGAGCACTGGTAATGGTGAGCAGATATCAATGAAAACAGGACATAGAAGGCCAGCGGAGACACCGGCTGTAGTTCAAAGACCAGTAGAAGAACAGTCTGGACCCATAACAGCCACCGTCCATCTAGAGGGGGGTCCTAGTTGGAGATCAGGGTTGTTCCCACCACTCCCCCCCTCCCAGTGCTTCATCCGAATTCTGGGCATGCTCTACGGGGGGCGGGGCATGCGCAGCTTCCTGCTAAACCGGAAGAGGAAAGGTGGGGATGAGGGGCCCAGGCGTCTGCAGGGGCGGGACTTAGTGAGACTGGTGTTCTTTGAAGGCGTGGCCTATCTGAACGGAACAGAAAGGAAGAATAAGAGACTTCCGAGAAGGTTTTTCAACATGGTGCCCTTGTTTAGTCAGTTGTTACGTCGACACAGGAGGTGTCCCTATTCTAAGATACTGCAGAGGGTTTGTCCAGGGGTGGGAGAGGGGGATAGGGCCTCGCTCCTGCCCCAGCACAGTGCTCTTCACCGGGTGTACCTCTTTGTCAGAGAGTGCCTCTCCATAGTGGTCCCCCCGGAGTTCTGGGGGTCGGACCACAACCGATTCAACTTCCTGTCCCGAGTAAGGAACTTCCTGTCTATGGGCAAGTTTGAGAGGATCTCATTGGCTGAGCTGATGTGGAAGATGAAGGTGAACGACTGTGATTGGTTGAAGCTCAGCAAGACAGGTGAGTTCCTCTGTTCCACTTTCCCTGACTCTTAACTTTACCCCATCTCTCCTTCCACTACTCACCCACTCCCCTTTCACTTAACTTTACCCCATCGCTCTCCTTCTCCATCCAGCTTCCATTATATCTGTTACTTACTTATTTCCACTAATTCTAACCCCTCTCGTCCCCAGGCCGCTGCCCTCCCAGTGAGCTGTCGTATCGGACGCGGGTGCTAGGCCAGCTCCTGGCTTGGCTGCTGGATGGCTACGTGCTAGGCCTGGTGAGAGCTATGTTCTACGTCACAGAGAGCATGGGACAGAAGAACGCACTGCGCTTCTACAGATACCAGGTCTGGGCTAAGCTGCAGGAGTTGGCTTTCAGGTATTATACACAGTTACACATATACGAACATGATCATGCTGTCATAAATACAGGCCTCAGTTCTTGAGTCAATCAGACTTACTCAAAACCCCCTTCTCTCTCTCTTTGTCTTTCTCTCTCTCTTTGTCTTTCTCTCTCTTGTCTTTCTCTCGCTCTCTGTCTCGCTCTCTCTCTGTGTCTCTCTCTGTGTGTCTCGCGCTCTCGCGCTCTCTGTCTCGCTCTCTCTATCACACATAGCTCACTCTAACTCTGGTCAACATCTAACTATTACCACCCTGTTCCCAGGGGTCACCTTTCTAAAGGTCAGATGTCAGAGTTGACCCTTGCCCAGGTGAAGGCGCTCCCCAAAACCACCGTCACCTCCCGCCTCCGCTTCATCCCCAAGACCGATGGCATGAGACCCATCACACGGGTCGTAGGGGCTGACGCTAAAACAAGGGTACGACTTTGACCCTTTTAATAAGTGTCTTCGAAAGTGTATTTCTGTCTGGTGTGTATTCCTTGCTGTCAATGTGTGTGGTCTTTCTCCCTCCAGTTCTTCCAGGCGCGTGTGAGGGACCTGTTGGATGTGCTACGTGTGTGTGTACGCTTCTCTCCCTCTCTACTGGGCTCTACTGTGTGGGGGATGACAGACATCCACAGAGTCCTCTCCTCCATCACCCCTGCTCAGAAAGACAAACCACAGCCACTCTACTTTGTCAAGGTTGGTCTGTTGTTTCATTCCAGAGAGTTATATGTCCTGCTCTTTGTTCCCCATATAGTGTTCCAGTCGGGTACGGAGTCCAGTCTGCTGGGTACATTAATACGTTAGTACAACTGACCCAGTTGACGTTAAGACACTGGTATCTACAGACAGATAGATGTGGTTAGACACTATATGGCAGGATACATGCAGGGGTGACAGTATGGTGTTACGGTCAGTTACGGAGTACCAGCTAAATAAATAGTGAGGGGATGCAGTACGAACGTAAAACATAACACAATAATGAAAACACAATGTCAACGAAACTGTAGGCTATAACACCGTTATTTAACATCACCACATGTCAGAAGCATGAAACATTTGCAAATGAACAATGACATTTTAGCCAAGGCAGACATGAGTGGCCAAAACCGAGACGTGCGCGGACAGCAGTGGAGGCAATCATTCTGACATATAATGGCAATCACCAAATATCATTGCAATTTTTAGGTAACATGTCTCTTTCCATTCACCACTTTCTTTGGAGGCTGGAAATATGTAGGATGAATGTGGATGAAACCTCCCTCTATCACCCCTCTCTCTCTCAAATCAATTTAAGGGGCTTTATTGGAAGTGAAATAGACAAACAAAGGTGAAATAAATAATAATTACATATGTTGGTTGGGTGACTAAACTACATAACGTGTTATCGTGTGCAATGGGTGAATAGTCTGCAGACACACGACGCATACAGCAGCAGAACACAAGAGTAGGTAACACTGAAAGCTTTTCCCCCCCATTCCCAAGTCCCCACATCATTCATTGAGCTGAAAGTTATCTTACCTTGCATTCGCTATAAAGTAGTGGGTTGTTGGTCACGAAGATGACAAGATATTTGAAGTGTTGTCTTCTTTCACAGCTATTTCTTTTTTTGCATGTTCAGCAGACAGGGTGACCATCTTCAATTTAAGTTTCCGTCAGCACTCTTGTAAAACCCAAAATACGACCACACTTCAGATTTGGTCCCCTTACAAGGCTGGAAAATCTCAGAAGGCTGGAAAAGTCGGGAATTTTAGTGTTTTATCGTGAAACCGGTAACCGTTTCATCCCTAGTTGATGATATGTTGACTACATATCAACCTTAGATCAGCACCGTACCTGTTATGTTGATGTATTGACTACGTCAGCCTTAGATCAGCACCGTACCTGTTATGTTGATGTATTGACTACGTCAGCCTTAGGGGATTATATGGGTTATATTCTCTCTCTTTCTACCAACCCCTCTCTCAGGTGGATGTGAGTGGGGCCTATGACAGTCTACCCCACACTCAGCTCTTGGAGGTGATTGGTCAGGTCCTGTCACATGTCCAGGAAGAGCTCTTCTCAGTGCGACGCTACGCCAAGGTGTGGGCCGACGCCCATGAGGGCCTGAAGAAGACCTTTGTCAGACAGGTACAGCACACACACCCTTACCTGCCCTTTGTCTCACCAAAACTTCCCCCCACAACTTTTAGTTTACGTCTGTGTTCGTGTCCCTTGTTTAGGCCGACTTCATGGAAGACACTATGGCGTCCACCAACATGAAAGGCTTTGTGATGTCACTACAGAGAGAGGGCAAAGTTCATGATGCCATACTGGTGGAGCAGGTGAGAAGATGGATGGCAGCCGTTGAAGGGCTGCAGCGGTATCTTGCATACTAATAACTTTTATTTTTTTACTAGAATTGTCCCCCATTTTAACAGTGAATCCCAACTCTTCTTGGCTCTGAGACATTTCTGATGCTAGTGATCTTCTGTCAGCATTTCTCCACAGATGTTCATGGTAAAGACATCTTAGAGTTCTTCACCCAGATGCTCTCTAGCAGTGTTGTCCAGTTTGGGAAGAAGTGAGACCATATTTTCTCTCTACATTTAATAAAACCATTTACCTACTTTGTCTTTGTCTCATATGTTCCACTATTGTTGAATGACTTAGTTTCTCTGTGAACTGTCTACATACTTCAGTCTGTCTAATGACAGCCTATTCCCTTGTTGTAGAACGTTCCGCCAGTGTCATGGGATCCCTCAGGGTTCTGTGGTGTCGTCTCTGCTGTGTTGCCTCTGTTATGGTCACATGGAGAACCTGCTGTTCCCTAACGTCACTCAGAGAGGAGGGTAAGGAGGATGTTGGATGTTAAAAAGGGCTTATAAATAACATTTGACTGACTGATGGAGGAGCATAACGGACCAGTGGCTACTCACTTCTATTAAGATATTAAATCACTTCAGTATTTGACTTCTGTGCAGATGAATCCAAACACAGATTCACCTTGCATCACATTCCTCTCCATTCAAAACTTTTGTAACTCCCGTCTCTCACCATCAGAGGGCACTCTTTGAAAGAACCAATTATCAGTGTGTAAAGTCTATAAACTGATCTCTTCCTCTGTTAGGTGTCTGATGAGACTGGTGGACGATTTCCTCCTCATCACTCCTGACCTGAGCCAGGCACAGACCTTCCTCAAGTAGGTCCCCTTTCTCTCCTATGTAACCTTCCTGACCTGAGCCAGGCACAGACCTTCCTCAAGTAGGTCCCCTTTCTCTCCTATGTAACCTTCCTGACCTGAGCCAGGCACAGACCTTCCTCAAGTAGGTCCCCTTTCTCTCCTATGTAACCTTCCTGACCTGAGCCAGGCACAGACCTTCCTCAAGTAGGTCCCCTTTCTCTCCTATGTAACCTTCCTGACCTGTGCTAACCCGATGTAACCTTCCTGACCTGTGCTAACCATTACCCTTTGTGGATGAGAAATAGCTTAGCATATCAGAGGCCAGCTATACAATATGAAAGTAAATCTGACATTTGTTGAGGTCATCTCATTCTTGGAGGCACAAATCGTAACGCAAGTCTGTAAAATCAACCATTGGTTTCTATATGTTGGGTCTCCAATGGGTCTAAATGCTTTTCTAGTGAGCGATTAGCTACTTCCGTAGCATATTCCATCCCCACATGTTTGAATGCATTTCCTGTTGATGTAATTTCCTCTGGTTTCATTAGGACCCTGATGGCAGGGGTGCCCCAGTACGGGTGTGTGGTGAACCCACAGAAGGTGGCTGTTAACTTCCCTGTGAGGCAGGGGGGTGAGGGCTTGTCCTGCCCTGATGGGGTACGCCTGCTACCCTTTCACTGCCTGTTCCCCTGGTGTGGCTTACTACTGAACACCCACACTCTGGACGTCTACAATGACTACTCCAGGTAACACACACTCTGGACGTCTACAATGACTACTCCAGGTAACACACACTCTGGACGTCTACAATGACTACTCCAGGTAACACACACTCTGGACGTCTACAATGACTACTCCAGGTAACACACACACTCTGATCGTCTACAATGACTACTCCAGGTAACACACACACTCTGATCGTCTACAATGACTACTCCAGGTAACACACACACTCTGGACGTCTACAATGACTACTCCAGGTAACACACACACTCTGGACATCTACAGTGACACAGACACACACACACACACACTGAGGTCATATATAACTTATGTTAAACCTCTGTCACACAATTTCGACGAGCAAAGCTAGCTAGCGACGAGCAAAGCTAGCTAGCGACGAGCAAAGCTAGCTAGCGACGAGCAAAGCTAGCTAGCGACGAGCAAAGCTAGCTAGCGACGAGCAAAGCTAGCTAGCGACGAGCAAAGCTAGCTAGCGACGAGCAAAGCTAGCTTTCTGCAGTTCATGTTGGACAATTGTTGAAACTGGACAAAGGTCTGCGTTCCTTTAAAATTACATTTATTGACTACCTGTCCATGTACTTTAGGGCTGACTCCATTTAGTCGATAGGCTGTTGGTCGACAAATATATTATTTTTTTTGTCGAGCTGTTGCAACCAAAACATTTTTATGCCACATGTCTTGATTGATTTCTGTCTCAGTGGACTAATCCATTGTGGAGGCTTCGGGGATGGCTCACCAGTTGTACATTTACTGTTAATTACCATTCATTTCTAATCTACAAGGTTTCTTACCGTAATTTTTGTTAATGCGTTCAGTATAATATTATTATTATTATTATTATTATTATTGTTAGTCTTTTGCAGTTCCCATTGGCCGAGTCACCGAGTCACTCAGACTTACACACAACATATGCTACACTTGTAAGAAACAAGTTTTGTTTTATTTCGTTCCTTGTTTGGGGTGCTCCTGTCCATGTTGAGTAAGGATGCACACCTGATTACACATAGAAGTAGGCCTAGGCTACCTGGCCTATAAATATGCCCATTTGGGAATCTGATAGTATTTCTGATTGTCTTAACTCACCACCACTAAAGAGCTGAGGAGCTTCTGTCATTTTCTTCTTCACTTCAAACCGCAGGTGAACACACTTTTACATCGAGAATGACAATAGTTCCTCAATGTAGTCTGTTTGAAATATCTTTCCAGTTCTGTTTCGATAACCTATCAGCGTGAAAGGGGGGAAAAAAGTCATGCTCTGATCCAGTATGCCTACCTGTTACTTAATATCCCATGTGCAAATAGCCTACAGCTGTGTTTGTTAGGAGCAGGAAACTCTGAGGTTCCAGAATTTTGTATACAATATTGCAAGTTTTTTAGTGCAAGCTTAGGGCTGGACCAAGTTGAGACAATGTTTCAAGTTCCTTGCAGACAGGCCATGCATAGCCAATGGGATTCGTTTTTTATCAAGATATCTTCTACCTGCAGGCTGCAATATTTGTATTTGTTGGCTTTATGTTGGCTATTTGTACATAGTTGGCGTAATTAATTGAAGAATCTGCCAAGGCCAGCAGCAGCGGGTGGTGGTGGTTTGGTCTCTTGTTGGATCAACATTCGTTTTTGTCGGGGACAGCCCTAATGTACGTAAACCATGACTAGCCATAGTGTCTAGAATTTGTTTATACATCTCTTTTGTTGTGGTTTGCAGCAGCGCTGACACCGCTGTGTTGACATGACAACTAGGTGGGAGTTACGAATGGAACGATATGACGAGTCATGTAAACAATAATTTTTTTGCTCACTGATTGGACATAGCAGTCAGTCAATTGTGTGAAATAGGATGTATTTATTTCATTACCATTTTTATTTAACTAGGCAAGTCGTTTATGAACAAGTTCTTATTTATAATGACGGCCTGCCCTGGCCAAACCTGGACGATGCTGGACCAAATGTGTGCCGCCCTATGGGACTCCCAATCACGGGCGGTTGTGATACAGTCTGGATTTGAACCAGGGACTGTATTGACGCCTCTTGCAGTGAGATGCAGTGCCTTAGACCACTGTGCCACTCGGTAGCCCAAGCTGTATACATGCACTACATGACCAAAAGTATGTGGACACCTGCTCTTCAAACATCTAATTCCAAAGTCATGGGCATCAATATGGATTTGGTCCCCCCCTCTGCAGCTATAACAGCCTCCAGTTTTCTGGACATGCTTTCCACTAGATGTTGGAACATTGCTGCGGGGACTTGCTTCCATTCAGCCACGAGAATTAGGGAGGTCGGGCACTTATGTTGGGTGATTAGCCTTGGCTCACAGTCGGCGTTCCAATTCATCCCAAAGGTGTTCGATGGGGTTTAGGTCAGGGTTCTGTGCAAGCCAGTCATGTTCTTCCACCGATCTCGACAAACCATTTCACTATGGACCTCGCTTTGTGCACGGGTGCATTGTCTTGGTGAAACAGGAAAGTACCTTCCCCAAACAGTTGCCACCAAGTTGGAAGCACAGAGTCTAGAATGTAATTGTATGCTTTAGCGTTAATATTTCCCTTCACTGGAACTAAGGGGCCCAAACCATTATTCCTCCTGCACCAAACATTACAGTTGGCCCTGCATTTGGGTAGGTAGCGTTCTCCTGGCATCCTCCAAACCCCTATGTCTGTCGAACTGCCAGATGGTGGACTGTGATTCCTCACTACAGAGAACAAATTTTCACTACTCCAGTGGCACTGCAGCCGACACTTGACATTGTGCACGTTGATCTTAGGCTTGTGTGCAGCTGCTCGGCCATGGAAACCCATTTAATGAAGCTCCTGACGAACAGTTCTTGTGCTGACGTTGCTTCCAGAAGCAGTTTGGAACGCGGTAGTGAGCATTGCAACCAAGGACAGACGGTTAGGCTTGCAAGCCGAAGAACACCATCCCAACTGTGAAGCACGGGGGTGGCAGCATCATGTTGTGGGGGTGCTTTGCTGCAGGAGGGACTGGTGCACTTCACAAAATAGATGGCATCATGAGGAAGGAACATTATGTGGATATATTGAAGCTACATTAGTCATTTACAACATTAACAATGTCTACACTGTATTTCTGATCAATTTGATGTTATTTCAAAAACAAGGACATTTCTAAGTGACCCCAAACTTTTGAACTGTAGTGTATATTTTATTTATTTATTTGCGAAACATATATGGGAGATTGGAATTGACTATTGATGGAAACTACAATCCATCTGCAATATTACAGCTGATATACCCCCTAAAAAGGTTTTTAAAATAACAACAGGATAAGATGTAACTGGATGTATTCATTAAGATAAAAGTAGGCACAACTGAACTGGATCTCTCTTCTCAGCTACGCTGGCCTATCCCTGCGCTACAGCCTGACGCTAGGCTCCGCCCATTGTGCAGGCCAGCAAATGAAGAGGAAGCTCATGTCCATCCTTAGACTCAAGTGCCACGCCCTCTTCCTGGACCTCAAAGTGAGTCAGGCTCTGCTATAGGCTATGACCACCTGTCAATCAACTGCTTGTTCACTCTCTCTCCCACCCGAAGTGTGACTGTTATCCAATCACTGTTGTGTATATTTCAGACCAACTCCCTGGAGGCTGTCTATAAGAACATCTATAAGCTAGTGCTGCTGCAAGCATGCAGGTAAGGTAGCCTATGGTCTGACCTCTCACTTCACCCCTACATGAAATGTGTTTACCACACACACTGCTTGTCCCTGCCTTCTCCAGCCAGAGTAAACACAGGAGAGGGACTTTAGCCTCTGTCTGGGAGAAACCCAGATACACACCAGCTTCCTTATAAGAGGAATGTCTCTGAATGGAGCTGATTGATGGTTAACTAGCTTCCTTATGAGGGCCATGTGTCTGGATGGTGCAGATTGATGGTTAACTAGCTTCCTTATGAGGGCCATGTGTCTGGATGGTGCAGATTGATGGTTAACTAGCTTCCTTATGAGGGCCATGTGTCTGGATGGTGCAGATTGATGGTTAACTAGCTTCCTTATGAGGGCCATGTGTCTGGATGGTGCAGATTGATGGTTAACTAGCTTCCTTATGAGGGCCATGTGTCTGGATGGTGCAGATTGATGGTTAACTAGCTTCCTTATGAGGGCCATGTGTCTGGATGGTGCAGATTGATGGTTAACTAGCTTCCTTATGAGGGCCATGTGTCTGGATGGTGCAGATTGATGGTTAACTAGCTTCCTTATGAGGGCCATGTGTCTGGATGGTTAACTAGCTTCCTTATGAGGGCCATGTGTCTGGATGGTGCAGTTTGATGGTTAACTAGCTTCCTTATGAGGGCCATGTGTCTGGATGGTTAACTAGCTTCCTTATGAGGGCCATGTGTCTGGATGGTTAACTATCTAGCCACTAACATAGTTTATAGATGCAGAAAGTGTTTATTTTGTGTACATCGTCGTCTCTCTGGTTAATGTTTCCATGGGTTTGTATTTAGTATAAATGATCATGAATGAGTTTATGAATCAAATCACTTAATTAATTTATCTGTAATGGAATCAATAATTTACTTTTGGTCACCTTTACTCCAACAGTGGACACATTCCATTTCTCACATAGTAGATGAATATACATGGTACTTCCTGTGGTTGTGATGTTAGGTTCCATGCCTGTGCCCAGAGTTTGCCCTTTGGTCAGAAGGTGGGCAGAAACCCAGCTTACTTCCTCAATCTGATCTGGGACATGGCAGAGTACACCAACCAACTAGTCAGACTCTGCAACAAAGGCAAGCCTGAGCTTTTTACTACTTAATATAGGACTCTCCATACTTCTGTCGTTTTAGCTTCCATCTTGCTCTCACACCCTCCCCTCATTGTCACTGTAGCCTTCATTAGCTAAGTTTTCTGATAGTCTCTTTTTCTCGTTCCCCCCCAGGTCTGTCTCTTGGCTGTAAGGCTCTAACAGGTATCCTCCAGTATGAGGCAGTAGAACTGATCTACTCTCTGGCCTTCCTGTTGGTTCTGTCCTGTCACCGCCCCCTCTACAAGGACCTCCTCACTCCGCTACACACACGTACGTTTTTAGACCACCCTCTCCCTTCACCAATATATTGCATAATCATACTATACTGTAATCAAACCTGCAAGACCCAGCAACATTGTGAAGGTCTATCATGGTAGCTACTGGTATTGATACAGCAAAGTCCATGATATGATCAGGTTAGTGGGCTCCCAAGTGGCGAAGCGGTCTAAGGCACTGCATCTCAGTGCTAGAGGCGTCACTACAGAACAGATTCCAGGCCGTGTAGGGCGGCGCACAATTGGCCTAGTGTCGTCTGAGTTTGGCCTGTGTAGGCCGTCATTGTGTTTACTGAACCAGTATTGATATGACAGCGATACGACGGGGGTGGGCAGCAGGCAGTGCAGGCTTTTATTCCAGCACTAAGTCCAGAGGTGCCTATACTAAAAGGTCAGTAAGTGTGGAGGTTATGTCGTTGAGTTAATTTATTAAATATTTTGTATGTTTACTGGAGAGGGGGGGGGAGATGGTGCTGAAAGGGTAGTGGGACAGATTCAAAATCATGCTGACAGCGGTATATGTGCTCCAGAGGCATCGGCTTAGACCGGTAGACCACACCAGGCCACGTTGAGTTCATTTCTAAAGATTGTAACAACCCACTGGATTGGGCACATTTTCTCTCAACCACTTTATGGAGCCATAACTGTTTATTTGCTTCCCATAGTCAGCTTTAACTGTGTCCCTCTCTGGCTCTACAGGTAAGAGGAAGCTGGAGAAAAAGCTTGGGGGTTTGAGGCTGGCACGAGTCAGACAAGCTGCCACACCCAAAATACCTGAGGACTTCAAGGCCATCTGGGCCTAGAAGAGAATTTCCACCACTGACCGCTCGCCCTCTGGTCTTGTAGAGTTGGGTCAGAATACTGTGTGGACATTTGGAATTTGTTTGTGTCAATATTCTGGTTTGGCTGTATACTAGCTCATGTTTGATTCCATTGTACTTTAAAGCTAACAGTGATGGTAGTACCATGAGCGATACGGATAAATCATAAAAGGCTCTCTTTAAAATGCCATGTAAAAAATCAATAAAGATTATATGTAAGATCAACAACAGACCCCCCCTCCCATCTCTTTCTCTGTATTTTGTCTGTTGATTCATCGAGTGCTCAGTAGCAAAAGGCAGTTAGTTTTCAGTCAGTCAACAACATACTATGGAGAGTTGTACTCTCGCAACTTCTGTTGAAGGATCTAAAATCATGCCTGACAAGGCCAATGAAATCCATGCCTCATTGGAAGCACCGCCTTCCACAGGTGATGAGTGAGGTTTGGATTAATTCCTTCAATTGTTTCAGTGTGAATTGTTCCTGTTCACTATGAGGCATGGATTTCATTGGCCATGATTTTAGATGATGATTTGGATGAAGATGTCTACTTCGGAAGCTCTGGACATTCTGCTTACTCTGGACAGGCCCTAATCACCGGGACTCGAAAGAGGAAGCGGCTGTGAAAAAGAGGTAGGCGAGGCGGCCTCTTAACGAGATTACATCGGCGAACAAATAGACCAACATTGCCCTCTGTTCCGTTGATGAATGTGCAGTCACTTGAGAACACACTGGATGAACTCCGTTCGAGACTATTCTATCAACGGGACCTGAAGAACTTAATTCTACAGTGAGCTACAAAACTATTGGGACAGTGACACTTTTATGGTTGTTTTGGCTCTGTACTCCAGCACTTTGGGATTTGAAATTATACAACAACCAAGGTGAAAGTGCAGACTGTCAGCTTTAATTTGAGGGTATTTTTACTGCACTTTTTGGTACATAAGGAGTAAAGGGACAAAACAGTTACTAAAATTTAAAAACTCTGGAGCTCACTATGTTTCTCAGAGTCCTGTCTATTTACCACCACAAACCGATGCTGGCACTAATGCTGCACTCAATGAGTTGTATAGTGCCATAAGCAAACAAAAAAATGCACATCCAGAGGTTGCGCTTATCGTGGCCGGTGACTTTAATGCAGGGAAACTGAAATCCATTTTAACTCATTTTTACCAACATGTCAACTGTGCAAGTAGAGGCAACACAATTCTAAATCACCTTTTGCTCCACACACAGAAACGCCTACAAGTCTCTCCTCCCTCCATTTGGCAAATCTGACCATAATTATATCCTTCTCATTCCTGCTTACAATAAAAGCTCAAACAGGAAGTACAGTATGTTTAGGGTCTAGCGCTCTACGTCGTAGCCTTCGTTGGCGTAGGGATTCGGATCGTTGTGGAGATTGTCTTTAGAGTGTCTTCCTGACATGCAGCAGATGAGTCTGTAGATGGCCACGAGGGGGATTGAGATAACTGGTACTGAAGACAGCAGGACACAGATGGCAAACACCCAGTCTGGATACGGCAGAACCTCTGTGTCGGGGAAGTTCACCTGCAAAGATAAAATCAGAATCAAACAACTGAATTGGCAAGCAACAAATGGCATATCTCACAGGGCAAATCTAAAATACCCTATTCCCTGCAGTGATTATTAGGTGAGTACTATGTGGCCATCTGACTGCTGCTTTCTCTCAACTGACACCTTAATCCCTTACTAGTATGAACAATTATAATTCACTACTATTGAGCCTCTTAAATGACACCTACATCCTAGCTGATCTGAGCAGAGAAATGTTTCACACTATTACAGAATGTTCCTGATAGATATTGATGTATCAAACATCTCGAGGATTCAATGTATTTGATCTATTCCAGAACTATCACACCTGATTCAACTTGTCAAGGCGGCGCTTCCTAAAGACTAAAGACAATGAACTCCTAAAGTAAGTTGAACTATAGCCTTTAGCATCGGCGCATATTCACTGTCTTTATCATTCGGTGAGTTCGTGTTCCTATATATTTTTTTTATATATTTTTGTGACAATTTTCTCCTCCAGGCTAGATTCCATCATAGCCTACAATGATACCTGATTCATATGGGATTTGTGGTATGTTGCCTGAAAAAACAATTTGGCAATGTTTACCAAAATTTGTTAAGTATACCAATTTCATTTAAGGACAATTTGTTTTTAGAGCTGCGCCACACAGGTTGCAAAATAGTTTGAGGTTTACCGATTCCAATGGCGCATGGTTTATGAACTGATACACAAAAACGCTGGATTCAAAAGTTTTTCTCTTTAAATTATCCAAAATTCTTGCAACCAATCATTAGGTCACTTGTTTTGGTACTGCCCTTAGGTAACTTGCTTTTTGTTGCAGATTCAGGAATGGCTGAAGAATCTTAACATTTACTTAACACGTTAGCTAACTCTGCAGATAGCACTGCTGGGTGATTTGAAAAGTCATAGTCAATCGATCAATAATATAATAATACTCTTTGCAAAAATGTGTATCTTTAATTTACAATCTGTAGAAACTATGAGAGTAGAAAGGCACAGTTGAAAAAAAATATGGGAAAAAAACCTGTCTGGTTTTCAGAGATCGATGGGAGGGGTTGATGGTAGCTGAAGGGTGGGACTAAAAACAAATGTACTTTGCCTCAATCTACCCACAATACCCCATATGTGCTAAAGCACCTTTGGCAGCGATTACAGCCTCAAGGCTTCTTGGGTTTGACGCTACAGGCTTGGCACCTGTATTTGAGGAGTTCCTCCCATTCTTCTCTGCAGATCCTCTCAAGCTCTGTCAGGTTGGATGGGGAGCGTTGCTGCACAGCTATTTTCAGGTCTCTCCAGAGATGTTCGATCAGGTTCAAGTCCGGGCTCTGGCTGGGCCACTTAAGGACATTCAGAGACTTGTCCCGAAGCCACTCCTGCGTTGTCTTGGCTGTGTGCTTAGGGTCGTTGTCCTGTTGGAAGGTGAACCTTCACCCCAGTCTGAGGTTCTGAGAGATCTGGAGCAGGTTTTCATCAAGGATGTACTTTGCTCCGTTTAGCTTTCCCTCAATCCTGACTAGTCTCCCTGCCGCTGAAAAACATCCCCACGATGCTGCCACCACCTTGCGTCTGGCCACTCTACCATAAAGGCCTGATTGGTGGAGTGCTGCAGAGATGGTTGACCTTCTGGAAGGTTCTCCCATCTCCACAGAGAAACTAGAGCTCTGTCAGTGACCATCGGGTTCTTAGTCACCTCCCTGACCAAGGCCCCCCCCCCCTGAATGCTCAGTATGGCCGGGCGGCCAGCTTTAGGACAAATGATGGAGGACACTGTGTTCTTGGGGACTTTCAGTGCTGCAGTAATATTTTGGAACCCTTCCCCAGATCTGTGCCTCGACACGATCCTGTCTCGGAGCTCTATGGACAATTGCTTCAACTTCTGACATGCACTGTCAACTGTGGGACCTTATATAGACAGGTGTGTGCCTTTCCAAATCATATCCAAACAATTGAATTTACCACAGGTGGACTCTAATCAAGTTGTAGAAACATCTCAAGGATGATCAATGGAAACAGGATGCACCTGAGCTCAATATCGAGTCTCAGTGCAAAGAGTCTGAATACTTATGCAAATAAGGTATTTGTGTTTTAAATGTAATACATTGCTAAGGATTTATTTTTATTTATTTAATCCATTTTAGAATAAAGTTGTAACAAAATGTGTAAAAAGTCAAGGGGTCTGAATACTTTCTGAAGGCCCTGTATATGTATATAGAGATAGAGGATTGGAAATGATGCAGACAATTAGATAGATTGAAACCACAATCTATCTGCAATATTAAAGCTGACCTGAATTTAGGGCAGAAGGTAGTCCCTGAGGAGAGGTTTGAAAAGGCTGCTCAGTAGTTGCTCTTACATAGTCAGGATTCCATGCTGGGTAGGTGGGGTGTTTCTGGGACTGGATGGCAACATATGCCACCAACACGACGAACAGCATCAGAGGGCTGATGACCATCCAGCAAATCTTCCAGAAGATGTTGGGTCTACGTCCTGTCATGAACTCCAAGTCATCACTGAACCTACAGAGACAGAAACAGGTAGAGTCAGAAGGGGCTTTAAAAACAACACGCTCATCACTACAGGTTCAGCATAGAAGAAGAGATGGAAGAGGAACTCCCTGAGGTCATGCCTAGGAACTGCAGAGGACCATGGTTTAGGGTTGCAAAATTCTGGTCTTTCCCTAAATTCCCAGGGTGTCCAGAAACCCCAGTTTGCATTCCCTGAATCATTGGGGAGTAAGCAGGAAATCCAGTGTCACCCAAACATTATATAAAAAAAAAAACTAGGAATTTGGGGAAAGTTACTGGAATTTTGCAACCCTACGCAGGTTCAAGGACTTGCAGATGACCCAGGATCAAAACCTGATCGGTCACAAGGGGATTGTTTCGGGGGAACGTACATTTGCTCAAGTTGTGGATTTATGCTGAACCTTAAGATAAGGTGAACAACTGCTATATTTAAATAATGAATAGATAAACAATAGACAGGGATATGGGGAGACGGACATGTTCCTCTGAGAAGTTCATACAAATCTGCCCCATTCTAAAGACAAGACACTGGGCACAGACGTCAATTCAACATCTATTCCACGTTGGTTAAAAGTAATTTAATTGAAATGACGTGGAAACAACATTGATTCAACCAGTGTGTGTGCCCAGTGGGAAGTAGACGAAGACCACAGGACTACTATAGTATTGTGAGGACCTTACCGTCCTATTCCATAGACGTAGACCACAGCGATGATCTCAAAGAAGGCGATGATGAGAAAAGGTATAGAGCCCACGTAACTGTTAAAGATCTCCAACCAGTAGTTCCCTGAACCCAGACAGAATATCAGAGCAACCAGGAATGACACCAGGCAGATTATTGCTGGAGAGAAAGAAAGTGGGGAGTGAGGGAGGGAGAGCGAGACAGTGAAAACAAAGACGGAGTTAAGATCATTCCCAAAGAACATTCGTCACACATTGGTGAGGTTAAGCTAAACCCAACATTATTCAATATCGATACCTGTGAAGAGTTCATTGGGGATCCACTTGGGCACCAGTTTGAGGTCATGAAGCGGCGTGAGGACGCCCTCCAAATTACCAAACATGGAGGACAGACCCAGACTGAACAGCATGACGAAGAAGAGCACAGCCCACACCTGGTCAAACAGACAGGAATCATATCAACAACACAGCCCACACCAGGTCAGACAGACAGGAAATATATCAACAACACAGCCCACACCTGGTCAAACAGACAGGAAATATATCAACAACACAGCCCACACCTGGTCAAACAGACAGGAATCATATCAACAACACAGCCCACACCAGGTCAGACAGACAGGAAATATATCAACAACACAGCCCACACCTGGTCAAACAGACGGGAATCATATCAATAACACAGCCCACACCTGGTCAAACAGACAGGAATCATATCAACAACACAGCCCACACCTGGTCAAACAGACAGGAATCATATCAACAACACAGCCCACACCTGGTCAAACAGACAGGAATCATATCAACAACACAGCCCACACCTGGTCAAACAGACAGGAATCATATCAACAACACAGACAACACCTGGTCAAACAGACAGGAAATATATCAACAACACAGACTACACCTGGTCAAACAGACAGGAATCATATCAACAACACAGCCCACACCTGGTCAAACAGACAGGAATCATATCAACAACACAGCCCACACCAGGTCAGACAGACAGGAAATATATCAACAACACAGCCCACACCTGGTCAAACAGACGGGAATCATATCAATAACACAGCCCACACCTGGTCAAACAGACAGGAATCATATCAACAACACAGCCCACACCTGGTCAAACAGACAGGAATCATATCAACAACACAGCCCACACCTGGTCAAACAGACAGGAATCATATCAACAACACAGCCCACACCTGGTCAAACAGACAGGAATCATATCAACAACACAGCCCACACCTGGTCAAACAGACAGGAATCATATCAACAACACAGCCCACACCTGGTCAAACAGACAGGAATCATATCAACAACACAGACAACACCTGGTCAAACAGACAGGAATCATATCAACAACACAGACAACACCTGGTCAAACAGACAGGAATCATATCAACAACACAGCCAACACCTGGTCAAACAGACAGGAATCATATCAACAACACAGCCCACACCTGGTCAAACAGACAGGAATCATATCAACAACACAGACAACACCTGGTCAAACAGACAGGAATCATATCAACAACACAGACAACACCTGGTCAAACAGACAGGAAATATATCAACAACACAGCCCACACCTGGTCAAACAGACAGGAATCATATCAAATACAGCTGTATTTAACGGTGTTCCACCCAGGGTTGACTCTGAATTTGAACTGTAGTTTTGTTTTAAAGAAGGGTCAGCCCATACCTGAGAGCCAGGCATCGATATCACTGCTTCTGTGAACACGATGAACGCTAACCCAGTACCAGACGCACTCTAGAGGGATGGAAACAAGACAGACAATTAGCTTGTTTGAAGCAGCGTGTGTAAGTTGAATAACAAGAATTCTGGACTCAACCGATGTTTGCCCTGAGGTTGATTAACCCCTCAGTATAGTACCTGATCCAAGAAGGTTTGCAGGTCGCATGTCTTCAGGTTGAGATCGAATACCCTATCTGGATGTGTCCCATTTAAAGAGTCAAACCACTGGTCGTAGTTTTCAACCGTCATGTTCATGTCGCTGATATCAAACTCATTGGTCAGTGCTAAGATGTTACTGTAAGTTACAACAAAATAAACATATTGGTCATTTTTTGTGTTTGCATCTGTTTTCCAGAGGATATCAAACACACAAGGTATAATATAAAGGTTTAAAAACTTGACTGCAAACTTTAGGCCTAAATGGGGATAGTTTCATGATTTAGCTAGTGCAAATGTTGCCAAATAAACTTCAATTTTACCACACCTACCCATTCAGACAGGTGACATAGTTGGTGTGGGCCTTAAATCCCAGGATGGCAAAGATGGGGATGGAGGCATAGATAGATGTAGCACTGTTAATAACCCCCACTACAACAGCATCCCTCTCACAGTCATTCCTGACAAAACACACAGACAGCAAACCAAGTGAATGCACATTATTGGTCAATGGCGGAACAGCGATGGAGGCTTGTCGAGGGAGGTGAACGATATGGTCAATTAAAAGCCTTGGGGGACGAATGACATTCTGGACCGATAATGGTTGATGTTCCTAATAATGATTGACGGTTGGGCTTACTTCTGGCTGTTATAACTGGAGAATGAGATGAGTCCACCAAAGGCCACTGACAGAGAGAAGAAGATCTGAGTGGCAGCATCCAGCCATACCTGGGGGTTCTTCAGGATCTCCCACTGATGAGACACATATTATTAAATGATTACTAATCAGGTGGATCCTCAAGTCACGCCACTGTCTCTCTCTCTCTCTCTCTCTCTCTCTCTCTGTCTCTCTATCTTTCTCTCACACACACACACACACACACACACACACACACACAGGACTCACGTCAGGTGTGAACAGGTAGATTAGACCTTCAGATGCTCCAGGTAGGGTCAGGGCTCTCACCAGAAAGATGGTCAGTACCAGGTAGGGGAATGTTGCTGTTACATACACAGCCTGCAGGAAGACAGGAAATGAAAGCACTTGTTGTTTTGAGCCACTTGCACACTGCAACTAAGAACTACAACAAATATCAACATTCCAAAGTTGGCTGATGTAATTAGAATATTCTAAAAGCCAGTTTGCCCTAGCACAATGCCCAAAACAAAGGCCAACAAATTCCCTATTGCCTTTATTAATAATAATTCATAACCGTTTAATAATATTTTCATTTGTTTTCCAGTCCTAACCTTAACCATTAACCCTTAACCCTTAACCCCCCAGAGGTCAAATGCAGCACACTGTCTGCCTCTCACCTTGCCTATTGTCTCGATTCCTCTGATGAAACAGATGTAAACGATACACCAGGCGGTAGCTAAGCTGACCACCATCCACCACTGTAGAGTGCCACTGGTCTCCATGTTAGGAGTGATGTTCAGGGTCTGACGGTACCAGAAGTAGTTGACCGGTGTACTTTCTACACATTCCTCCACGTACCCTGGTTCAAATGATAATTTACTTCTGTCAAATGACATAATGTACACTTGCTGTTCATTCTTCAACTATGATCCAATCTACAAACTGTGCATGTGAGCAAATGATAAAATGGATGGATAGATGGATGGATGGATGTATGGATGGATGGATGGATGGATACTTTATTGATCCCCGAGGGGAAAATTCTTTGTCAAGCAGCTACGAAACAAAAACAGGGCAGGTGCAAAATGCCAGAACGAAAATACACAAAAGACAGATACATGATACATAGAGCGGCAGTATGAAAAAGTATCAAAATACAAGAAGTCAATGAACTAATAATAATTGATTGGATTTATATAGCGCTTTTCTACCAACTGATGTAGTCAAAGCGCTTCATACCTGTGTTGTTGTGGTTGAGGGGACATTGGCTCCAGGGCAGGGGTTCCTGGAAGGAGTTGAAGAGGTACCAGAGGACCCAGGCTACGATAGTGTTGTAGAACAGACTCACACAGAAGGACACCACCATAGAGGCTATACCTGATGGACACGGGATGGTAGATCAGAAACACCAAACAGCAGCAAGCAGAGGATGTTCCCTGTCTGTGTTAGTTTTGGCCACCCACCTACTCCTGAGAAAATAATAATAAGCTATTTAACCAACTTTTCAACAGCTAGGCTGTCTTCGTCAGGGTTTCATCACCTACCTACTCCTCCCAGATAGGGTGATATGGAGTTCCAGACTCCGATGCTGCCCATGCGAAGCCTCTGTCCTATAGCCAGCTCCAGGTAGAGCAGAGGCAGACCCTGAAACACCAGGGCTATCAGGTAGGGGATCAAGAAAGCACCTGGAGAGAGGGGACAGGAGTCAAACACCAGGGCTATCAGGTAGGGGTTCAGGAACACACCTGGAGAGAGCCAAGAATACCATGTATTAAAACATGCCATAGATACCATGTATTAAACCATGCCATAGATACCATGTATTAAACCATGCCATAGATACCATGTATTAAACCATGTGCCATAAACTCAAAAAATATAATAATAAAAGTCTGACCTACCTCCAGTGTTAAACCCTAGCATAGTTTACTTCCAGTGTTAAACACTAGCATAGTTTACTTACAGTGTTAAACCCTAGCATAGTTTACTTACAGTGTTAAACACTAGCATAGTTTACTTCCAGTGTTAAACACTAGCATAGTTTACTTACAGTGTTAAACACTAGCATAGTTTACTTACAGTGTTAAACACTAGCATAGTTTACTTAGTGTTAAACACTAGCATAGTTTACTTACAGTGTTAAACACTAGCATAGTTTACTTACAGTGTTAAACACTAGCATAGTGTTTTACTTCAGTTTATTTTATATATTTTTTTAAATACTTTCTTAACACTTATTTTTCTTAAAACTGTATTGTTGGTTAAGGGCTTAAAAGTAAGCATTTCACTGTAATTTCACCGATTTGATTAAAAGCATCTATACCCCCTCCGTAGATCTGGCAGAGGTAGGGGAAGCGCCACACGTTCCCCACTCCAACAGCAAAGCCAATGCAGGTCAGCAGGTACTCTGCCTTGTTGTTCCACTTTGGTCTCTCCTCCACAACTTTGGTTTCCTCCATACCCTCCTCTGGCATCCTCAGCTCTCAGCAGTAGTTTAGCTCAGTAGTAAACCAAGCTCTGGTTTGCAGTTTAGTCCAGTGTGTTTCAGCCAGGTCCTAGCACTCTGAACCTGTGCTTATTCTATAGGGGGAACACGGTTACAGTTCTGTTGTCCACTAGAATTCACAGGCTGGGTGTTTGTATATTTATTCCAGTGTCTGATCTGAAACACATGGTTAATGTGTGAGGGCGCTGTACAAGTCTCCAGTGTCTGATCTGAAAGACATGGTTAATGTGTGAGGGTGCTCTACGAGTCTCCAGTGTTTTTCCCTCTCCACTGTAGTTTTCCAGGAGTGTGGTGTTCAGCAGGTGTAGCTGATGTGAAATGGCTACCTGTTGCATAGGGTCCAAGTCAAAAGTGACAATATCAGATCTGATGAGAGTGTAAAGTTACAGTAGCTAATTAGGGTTAATGGTTGTTAGCAGTTGATGTTATTCTTCAATAACACAGACCCCAAAGCAAGTCAGGGGGAGAAAAATATATTTATTAAATGAGAACAAATCATAGGAAAGTAGATGGTAGGTGTTCATTCTTCCCTGTCCTCAATGTTTCTTCACTGAACAAAGAGACATGGTGTAGTTTATACCCAAGCCTAGCCTGTGGTTGACCAATTAGAATTCCTTGCAAAACAAATTGGGTCACTGGACTACCCCCAAGTATCCTGTTTCAGCCTCAATGTATAGACAATTTGAACCAATCAGAACTTGCCACATGTAGTAGCTATGAGTCCCTGACTGAAACCCCTACACAGATTCTAAACAGATATTGATTTTCATTGTTATTGACCTATACTCCTCTATTCTTACATGGTTAATGTGTGAGGGAAGTCTCCAGTGTTCTCCCCTGTAGTTTTCCAGTAGCTTCCTTGTCAGACCCTTGGTGGTGTGTAGTATGGAGGCTCCCTAAACACACCACTTCGATACAGCTACGACCGGAAGTTACTTTTTCATGGCAGGTTATAACTTATGCAGCAGGTTTGGATAATTATTATAGCAGGTTTGGAGAATTAGGCCAAGGTTAGGAAAAGGATTAGGGTTACGAAAATGCTCTCCTAAACTGCTACGAGAAATCACTTCCGGACGTAGCTGTATCGAAGTGGTGTGTTTTTAGGGAGTCCTGTGTAGTATGGTCCTTACAGAGGAGAGGCCTGCTTGGTAGGCAATACTGTAAATATCCATGTTACAAATGACAAGAGTGGCAATATCAGTACTGATTTGAGAGTACATTTACAGTATTTATTCTTAATTTAGGACACAGCTAGGAAGGAGCCTTGTTGTGTCTGTTTATATATGGACATTTGGGATTTGTTTTAATATTCTGTTTTGTCTCTACCTTATTTTTGATACCACTGTACTTTAAAGCAGGTGGTGATAGTACCAGGTGTAACTTATATTCGTAAGCGTGGTCGTGGTTGGTTTATTTGACCATCCCAGGTTATTGTCTAACTAGGGATGCAGTGAAGATGCAGGCTGAGGTTTGGTAAATCCTTGACTTGGCACAAACAATCTAATTAAAACACATCTCTTTCACAAGACCAGCAGAGAGAGAGAGAGAGAGAGAGAGAGAGAGATAGAGAGAGAGAGCAAAACATCATAAAATTCATATAAAACCATTGAGCGATAAGGATTAATCATAAAAGGCTCTCTTTAACATGCCATGTAAAAAATCTATAAAGATTGAATGTGAGATCAACAACACAAAACCTCTCGTTCTCTGGACTTTGTCTGTTGGTTCATCGCATCAAAGTGTGTCATATTTATATATTTGTTTATAGCATTTGCCATGACAATGGACAGGACAGGGGAGTTAGCTAGCTAAAGTGCCATGACAACGGACAGGACAGAGGAGTTAGCTAGCTAAAGTGCCATGACAACGGACAGGACAGAGGAGTTAGCTAGCTAAAGTGTCATGACAACGGACAGGACAGAGGAGTTAGCTAGCTAAAGTGTCATGACAACGAACAGGACAGAGGAGTTAGCTAGCTAAAGTGTCATGACAACGAACAGGACAGAGGAGTTAGCTAGCTAAAGTGTCATGACAACGAACAGGACAGAGGAATTAGCTAGCTAAAGTGTCATGACAACGAACAGGACAGAGGAGTTAGCTAGCTAAAGTGTCATGACAACGAACAGGACAGAGGAGTTAGCTAGCTAAAGTGTCATGACAACGAACAGGACAGAGGAGTTAGCTAGCTAAAGTGTCATGACAACGGACAGGACAGAGGAGTTAGCTAGCTAAAGTGCCATTACGGACAGGACAGAGGAGTTAGCTAGCTAAAGTGTCATGACAACGGACAGGACAGAGGAGTTAGCTAGCTAAAGTGTCATGACAACGGACAGGACAGAGGAGTTAGCTAGCTAAAGTGTCATGACAACGGACAGGACAGAGGAGTTAGCTAGCTAAAGTGTCATGACAACGAACAGGACAGAGGAGTAACTAGCTAAAGTGTCATGACAACGAACAGGACAGAGGAGTTAGCTAGCTAAAGTGTCATGACAACGAACAGGACAGAGGAGTTAGCTAGCTAAAGTGTCATGACAACTGACAGGACAGAGGAGTTAGCTAGCTAAAGTGTCATGACAACGGACAGGACAGAGGAGTTAGCTAGCTAAAGTGTCATGACAACGAACAGGACAGAGGAGTTAGCTAGCTAAAGTGTCATGACAACGAACAGGACAGAGGAGTTAGCTAGCTAAAGTGTCATGACAACGAACAGGACAGAGGAGTTAGCTAGCTAAAGTGTCATGACAACGAACAGGACAGAGGAGTTAGCTAGCTAAAGTGTCATGACAACGAACAGGACAGAGGAGTTAGCTAGCTAAAGTGTCATGACAACGGACAGGACAGAGGAGTTAGCTAGCTAAAGTGTCATGACAACGGACAGGACAGAGGAGTTAGCTAGCTAAAGTGCAAATAAACCAACCACGACCACTCTACGAATATAAATTAGACTATAAGTTAGGCTATGTGTCAGTGATGTGTGACTGAATAAAGTATATATTTATATAAGTAATATAGCACACCACCAATATGTAATACAAAGTAGTTTATTTATGTTTTGTTTTAAAACTAAAAGGGTCTTTTCATACTTCCATACCGTGGTTTCAACGCCTAGGTTAACTCTCTATCTAATTGCTGTATTATCTCAAATGTTTATGGTTTAGGAGTGGTAGGTGCTATGACAGAAATAAGAAGCACACAGATATCATTTAATCTCCAGTAGAAAACATAATGGCAGAGATACTATATATGTACACTGAAAGCTCTACACTGTTTACATTCACTCTAATCTTTATGTTCTGTGTGAGAAAACAAATACAAAAAAATATATACTTTGACTAATAAATACATTTTTATTTGGTGGAAGTTGGTAAACACAACATTCACCGATTCTCAGCTCTTCAATCCTCTTTGTGTCACCCCAAATAAAAATGAGAAAAAATACTCCTGGAGACATTTAAATTCCAGAATTACGCAAATAAATCACTGTCCAATTCGAGTGCAACTAGTCATCCATCCTTCATTATTAAAAAAATAAAACAAATAAACACCCTTTTGATTCATGAGTGTAAGGTCCATTTCAGCTCAGGCAGTTACTTCACCAAGGTCTGAGAAGTCAATGATCTCTCAGCGGTGTTTTACAGTGTTGCTCCGGGGAGAATAAATTAGATAGAGTATCTTTAGGTCTAGCTCTCAACGACCAGTGGCGACCCGTCATTCAGGGCAGGTGGAGCAGAGCCCACATTCATTTGGGGGGCTTGCCTGATTTGCATGTTATTTTGGCATTAATAAGTGTCACATATCAGTTTGCAAACAATGAAAAAAAAAAAAAAAAAAAAAAAAATATATATATATATATATATATATATCTCATTGAGTTAATGAAGCCGCATACAAACATGGTCTCTTTTTTGCTTTATTGATCAAGGCAGCTCCAAAATGCAGGTGTTTCAACCTAGCTCAGTGCTTTCTGTGGTGGTGGGGAAGTGTAGGGCTTGGTAATGTTCTCTAGTTGCGCCGTGATTGGCCCTGTGTTCTGTCACTCATGGGGACACTACGTCACTGCCAAGTCTAAATTTAAGCCCCTTGGGTGCTGGCATAGAGTTACATTAGAAGTGCTCATCCAAGAAGGCTCAAGGTCATTGGCCACAGATAAAATGATGTCAAATCACGTTATATCTACAGTAGCTATGATCATGTCAACATCATACTTTCAAAATCAAAGTCATCATCATGAATCAAGTCGAAAATCTACTGGCAAATCCTTTCTAATCCTTGTTATATGAAGAGAAATAATGAAGAGAAATTACAGATAAAACGTTTCGGTGCTCAACGGCCATTGGACATAAACAACAAGTTGGAAATCGCATATTCAACAATGAGTGGTTTGGAAGGAATCAGTGACAGTGGCAAAGCAATCACTAGCCTGCTATTCAGTGGAGTGGCTGTGTGGTCCCAAGTCTGGGATTAAGGGTCTCTTTTCCAAGCTTAAAATGAATAACATTCAACATTAGCCATGCTGTCAATGAAGCATGATTTGTGCCGCGCTCAAAACAACTGTTAACTCGGAACTGAGAAATTGGACTTCAGTGAGTTCAAGACAACTGGGAACTCGGGAAAAACGAGCTCCGACTTGGAAAATAAGTTTTGAACGGTCAAACTTTTATGACAAAATTTGCCCACGATAGACCACTGCGCCACATTCCTGTTCAAGTGAGCACAGCACAACAAGGTGAGTCCAAAAATCTCTTGTATGCTGCTGCATAAATTATGTAATATATAGTGAGATATGTATACTGTAGCTAAGAAAGTAATACTAAGTGTATGTTGTGTAGTAAGCTGTTAGTAGCCCATGTGCCTCAGCCTAATAATTTGGTCTACAGTCCTGACTTGCTGGTGCACATGTAGCCTATAACCTGTTTAAGAGAAATGTTATCATAAAATATTGTAAAGAGCTTTCATTGTCTGCTTATATGCCACTTTTATTTATCCTATGGTTCTGACTTGGTGTACAGGGAGAACACTGTAAGAACGGCCCATGTTCTGAATTCTGTCGCTGTACATTTCAAAAGTGCTGAACAAATAATTATATTGACGAATCTAAATTACGGATTGCCTCTTATCCGCTTGTCGTCCCCTTATGCCATAGTTTGTACTATCTCAATTGTCATTAGAAACCACATTTGTTTGACAAGTCAGCCATATCAGCTATGTTTTTTTAAAAGGTAGTAAATGAGGCTATTTCTCTGCCAGACAAGGCTCTGCTGATAGCCAGGTGTAGCAGTGGTAAGGTGTTGGGACTGCTGTTGGGACTCTGCTGATAGCCAGGTGTAGCAGTGGTAAGGTGTTGGGACTGCTGTTGGGACTCTGCTGTCGGGACAGCTTTATGTCAGCCCTAACAGTTTGTGGGCACCGTTTGTCACCGTTATAGTGCAATTAATGTATTGTTTAGTGTTGTGTTGTGTTGTGGCTTTGCTGGCATGCATCCCAATTTTTTATTTATTTTTTGCCCCACCAAGATTTACATGCTAAAATCACCATTGTCTACGACGTAGCCTTCGTTGGCGTAGGGATTCGGATCGTTGTGGAGATTTTCTTTAGAGTGTCTTCCTGACATGCAGCAGATGAGTTTGTAGATGGCCACGAGGGGGATTGAGATAACTGGTACTGAAGACAGCAGGACACAGATGGCAAACACCCAGTCTGGATACGGCAGAATCTCTGTGTCGGGGAAGTTCACCTGCACAGATAAAATCAGAATCAAACAACTGAAATGGCAAGCAACAAATTACATATCTCACATCTAAAATACCATATTCCCTGCAGTGCATTGATTATTAGGTGAGTACTATGTGGCCATCTGCTGCTTTCTCTCAACTGACACCTTAGTCCCTTACTAGTATGAACAATTATAATTCACTACTATTGAGCCTCTTAAATGACACCTACATCCTAGCTGATCTGAGCAGAGAAATGTTTCACACTTTTACAGTATGAATGTTCCTGATAGATATTGATGTAGATTGGGTTACAAAATTATTTCACAAAACTCCCATGTTTTCCAGAAATCCCTGTTGGAAGATTCCTGGAATCAGGAGGGGATAAGCAGGACATCAGGAATACATCAACTAGGATTTCTTGAAAACTTCGGAAATGTGAGAAAGTTACTGGATGTTTGCACTTGTAGATGTTGCTATCTACCATTAGTCTTACATAGTCAGGATTCCATGCTGGGTAGGTGGGGTGTTTCTGGGCCTGGATGGCAACATATGCCACCAACACGACCAATAGCATCAGAGGGCTGATGACCATCCAGCAAACCTTCCAGAAGATGTTGGGTCTACGTCCTGTCATGAACTCCAAGTCATCACTGAACCTACAGAGACAGAAACAGGTAGAGTCAGAAGGGGCTTTAAAAACAACACGCTCATCACTACAGATTCAGCATAGAAGAAGAGATGGAAGAGGAACTCCCTGAGGTCATGCCTAGGAACTGCAGAGGACGATGGTTCAATAATTGCAGATGACCCAGGATCAAAACCTGATCGGTCACAAGGGGATTGTTTCGGGGAAACGTACATTTGCTCAAGTTGTGGATTTATGCTGAACCTTAAGATAAGGTGAACAACTGCTATATTTAAATAATGAATAGATAAACAATAGACAGGGATATGGGGAGACGGACATGTTCCTCTGAGAGTTTCCTAGCAATCTGCCCCATTCTAAAGACAAGACACTGGGCACAGATCAAACCAGGACTACTATAGTACTGTGAGGACCTTACCGTCCTATTCCATAGACGTAGACCACAGCGATGATCTCAAAGAAGGCGATGATGAGGAGAGGTATAGAGCCCACGTAACTGTTAAAGATCTCCAACCAGTAGTTCCCTGAACCCAGACAGAATATCAGAGCAACCAGGAACGACACCAGGAAGATCAATGCTGGAGAAAGAAATTGTGAACCAGGGGGAGAAAGAGAGAGCGAGACAACCAGGGGCAGAGAGGGAGAGAGTGAACCAGGGGCAGAGAGGGAGAGAGAGAGTGAACCAGGGGCAGAGAGGGAGAGAAAGAGTGAACCGGAAGAGATGGAGAGAAAGAGTGAACCGGGGGAGAGAGGGAGAGAAAGAGTGAACCAGGGGGAGAGAGGGAGACAAAGAGTGAACCAGGGGGAGAGAGGGAGACAAAGAGTGAACCAGGGGGAGAGAGGGAGACAAAGAGTGAACCAGGGGGAGAGAGGGAGACAGAGAGTGAACCAGGGGGAGAGAAAGAGTGATCCAGGAGGAAAGAGGGAGAGAAAGAGTGAACCGGGGGAGAGAGATAAAGAAAGAGTGAACCAGGGGGAGAGAGGGAGGGAAAGAGTAAACCAGGGGGAGAGAGGGAGGGAAAGAGTAAACCAGGGGGAGCGAGAGAGAGAAAGTGGGAAGAGAGGGGAAGGATGGTGTTAACAGTTATTTTTCACACATTGGCAAGGGGTAGGCCAGGGCTGCAGTACGTCCAACATGTCCAACACAGATCTGATCATTTCCTTGTTGGCTTTTACCTGTGAAGAGTTGTTTGGGCATCCACTTGGGCACCAGTTTGAGGTCATGAAGGGGCGTGAGGACGCCCTCCAAATTACCAAACATGGAGGACAGACCCAGACTGAACAGCATGACGAAGAAGAGTACAGCCCACACCTGGTCAAACAGACAGGAATCATATCAACAACACAGCCCACACCTGGTCAAACAGACAGGAATCATATCAACAACACAGCCAACACCTGGTCAAACAGACAGGAATCATATCAACAACACAGACAACACCTGGTCAAACAGACAGGAATCATATCAACAACACAGACAACACCTGGTCAAACAGACAGGAATCATATCAACAACACAGACTACACCTGGTCAAACAGACAGGAATCATATCAACAACACAGACTACACCTGGTCAAACAGACAGGAATCATATCAACAACACAGCCAACACCTGGTCAAACAGACAGGAATCATATCAACAACACAGACAACACCTGGTCGAACAGACAGGAATCATATCAACAACACAGACCACACCTGGTCAAACAGACAGGAATCATATCAAATACAGCTGTATTTAACGGTGTTCCACCCAGGGTTGACTCTGAATTTGAACTGTAGTTTTGTTTTAAAGAAGGGTCAGCCCATACCTGAGAGCCAGGCATCGATATCACTGCTTCTGTGAACACGATGAACGCTAACCCAGTACCAGACGCACTCTAGAGGGATGGAAACAAGACAGACAATTAGCTTGTTTGAAGCAGCGTGTGTAAGTTGAATAACAAGAATTCTGGACTCAACCGATGTTTGCCCTGAGGTTGATTAACCCCTCAGTATAGTACCTGATCCAAGAAGGTTTGCAGGTCGCATGTCTTCAGGTTGAGATCGAATACCCTATCTGGATGTGTCCCATTTAAAGAGTCAAACCACTGGTCGTAGTTTTCAACCGTCATGTTCATGTCGCTGATATCAAACTCATTGGTCAGTGCTAAGATGTTACTGTAAGTTACAACAAAATAAACATATTGGTCATTTTTTGTGGTTGAGTTTGCATCTGTTTTCCAGAGGATATCAAACACACAAGGTATAATATAAGGTTTCAAAACTTGACTGCAAACTGTAGGCCTAAATGGGGATAGTTTCATGATTTAGCTAGTGCAAATGTTGCCAAATAAACTTCAATTTTACCACACCTACCCATTCAGACAGGTGACATAGTTGGTGTGGGCCTTAAATCCCAGGATGGCAAAGATGGGGATGGAGGCATAGATAGATGTAGCACTGTTAATAACCCCCACTACAACAGCATCCCTCTCACAGTCATTCCTGACAAAACACACAGACAACAAACCAAGTGAATGCACATTATTGGTCAATGGCGGAACAGCGATGGAGGCTTGTCGAGGGAGGTGAACGATATGGTCAATTAAAAGCCTTGGGGGACGAATGACATCCTGGACCGATAATGGTTGATGTTCCTAATAATGATTGACGGTTGGGCTTACTTCTGGCTGTTATAACTGGAGAATGAGATGAGTCCACCAAAGGCCACTGACAGAGAGAAGAAGATCTGAGTGGCAGCATCCAGCCATACCTGGGGGTTCTTCAGGATCTCCCACTGATGAGACACATATTATTAAATGATTACTAATCAGGTGGATCCTCAAGTCACGCCACTGTCTCTCTCTCTCTCTCTCTCTCTGGCTCTCTCTCTGTCTCTCTATCTTTCTCTCTCACACACACACACACACACACACACAGGACTCACGTCAGGTGTGAACAGGTAGATTAGACCTTCAGATGCTCCAGGTAGGGTCAGGGCTCTCACCAGAAAGATGGTCAGTACCAGGTAGGGGAATGTTGCTGTTACATACACAGCCTGCAGGAAGACAGGAAATGAAAGCACTTGTTGTTTTGAGCCACTTGCACACTGCAACTAAGAACTACAACAAATATCAACATTCCAAAGTTGGCTGATGTAATTAGAATATTCTAAAAGCCAGTTTGCCCTAGCACAATGCCCAAAACAAAGGCCAACAAATTCCCTATTGCCTTTATTAATAATAATTCATAACCGTTTAATAATATTTTCATTTGTTTTCCAGTCCTAACCTTAACCATTAACCCTTAACCCTTAACCCCCCAGAGGTCAAATGCAGCACACTGTCTGCCTCTCACCTTGCCTATTGTCTCGATTCCTCTGATGAAACAGATGTAAACGATACACCAGGCGGTAGCTAAGCTGACCACCATCCACCACTGTAGAGTGCCACTGGTCTCCATGTTAGGAGTGATGTTCAGGGTCTGACGGTACCAGAAGTAGTTGACCGGTGTACTTTCTACACATTCCTCCACGTACCCTGGTTCAAATGATAATTTACTTCTGTCAAATGACATAATGTACACTTGCTGTTCATTCTTCAACTATGATCCAATCTACAAACTGTGCATGTGAGCAAATGATAAAATGGATGGATGGATGGATGGATGGATGGATGGAGGGATAGATCAATTATTTGTCAAGCAGCTACGAAACAAATACAGGGCAGGTGCAAAATGCCAGAACAAAAATACACAAAAGACAGATACACGATACATAGAGCGGCAGTATGAAAAAGTATCAAAATACAAGAAGTCAATGAACTAATAATAATTGATTGGATTTATATAGCGCTTTTCTACCAACTGATGTAGTCAAAGCGCTTCATACCTGTGTTGTTGTGGTTGAGGGGACATTGGCTCCAGGGCAGGGGTTCCTGGAAGGAGTTGAAGAGGTACCAGAGGACCCAGGCTACGATAGTGTTGTAGAACAGACTCACACAGAAGGACACCACCATAGAGGCTATACCTGATGGACACGGGATGGTAGATCAGAAACACCAAACAGCAGCAAGCAGAGGATGTTCCCTGTCTGTGTTAGTTTTGGCCACCCACCTACTCCTGAGAAAATAATAATAAGCTATTTAACCAACTTTTCAACAGCTAGGCTGTCTTCGTCAGGGTTTCATCACCTACCTACTCCTCCCAGATAGGGTGATATGGAGTTCCAGACTCCGATGCTGCCCATGCGAAGCCTCTGTCCTATAGCCAGCTCCAGGTAGAGCAGAGGCAGACCCTGAAACACCAGGGCTATCAGGTAGGGGATCAAGAAAGCACCTGGAGAGAGGGGACAGGAGTCAAACACCAGGGCTATCAGGTAGGGGTTCAGGAACACACCTGGGTAGAGGGTACACATGTTAATGGGTTGATGTGGAATCAGGTCAGAGTAGAGAGCTTTTAGATTGTAGATTGTCATTATGGGGTATTGTGTGTAGATTGTCATTATGGGGTATTGTGTGTAGATTGTCATTATGGGGTATTGTGTGTAGATTGTCATTATGGGGTATTGTGTGTAGATTGTCATTATGGGGTATTGTGTGTAGATTGTCATTATGGGGTATTGTGTGTAGGTTGTCATTATGGGGTATTGTGTGTAGATTGTCATTATGGAGTATTGTGTGTAGATTGTCATTATGGAGTATTGTGTGTAGATTGTCATTATGGAGTATTGTGTGTAGATTGTCATTATGGAGTATTGTGTGTAGATTGTCATTATGGAGTATTGTGTGTAGATTGTCATTATGGGGTATTGTGTGTAGATTGTCATTATGGAGTATTGTGTGTAGATTGTCATTATGGGGTATTGTGTGTAGATTGTCATTATGGGATATTGTGTGTAGATTGTCATTATGGGGTATTGTGTGTAGATTGTCATTATGGAGTATTGTGTGTAGATTGTCATTATGGGGTATTGTGTGTAGATTGTCATTATGGAGTATTGTGTGTAGATTGTCATTATGGGGTATTGTGTGTAGATTGTCATTATGGGGTATTGTGTGTAGATTGTCATTATGGGGTATTGTGTGTAGATTGTCATTATGGGGTATTGTGTGTAGATTGTCATTGTGGGGTATTGTGTGTAGATTGTCATTGTGGGGTATTGTGTGTAGATTGTCATTATGGGGTATTGTGTGTAGATTGTCATTATGGGGTATTGTGTGTAGATTGATGAGGGAAAAAACAGTGGAATACATTTTATAATAAGGCTGTAACGTAAAAACATGTGGAAAAAGTCAGGGGGTCTGAATACTTTCAGAATGCAAAGTATACAGGTAGAAGTATTGTAAGGCAGTGGTTCCCAACCTTCTTTGGACTGTGGCACACCTTGATGGGATAAAACTGATGCCCCTATTATTATTTATTTAGTGGTAATGACATCCATCTCATCTGATCTATACTGAAAATAATATATTTTTGTGACAAACGTTTTTATTAGATTAAATAGGGTTTATTTGCACTATTTTCATAGTTGTTTAGTCATGATGATGTGTGATATGTGTGTATCCCTTTAAGAGCGTCCCGCGAATCCATGCTAGAAATAATTGTATTTAGCTCCGGTAAAATAAGTCTTTATTTTTTAATGGTTTGGGCTAGAGACAAGCGTTTTTCTGCATTGTAAACGTGCAACCACGGACACAAAGCCATATTCCGTATGGAATAAGCTGTGGTACAGAAGCTGTGGTACAGTTCTGTATAATCAGACTTGCCTGTGCTAATGGTTGTGGTTCTCACAGGCGAGGTCAAATACAAATGACTTTACTCGTGATGCGCGCCTTTCAAATGATACAAATGTAACAGCCTGATCGCACCAGAAACAAACACATATGTGATCACTGCAGTAGGGCATTAGGCTACTGTACAAAGTGTCTGCAAAGTGTTGTAGAGTTACTATTAGTGCCTACTAAAGTAATACACTCAAAGACGGACCTACCGGGAACTTTGCCGCAACTCACTGATTTTATTAAGCCTTTTTTATTTTCCCTATATAATATAATTGGTTAGTTTAGTAACTATGTTTATGAAGTGACCAATCAAAATGCACGCTGTCTGACGTTTTAAAGGTCACACTGGAGAAAGTCAAATGAAGATCTAACTAGTAGACAAGCTAGCTAGCTAAGATGGATCTAAACTGAGTCGTTCGATGAAACGCACAATTCAAAAAGATAAAGATGAAAGAGACAGAATTATTAAAAAAGATACCAGTTATTACTCGTTTTTTATTTAACTACAGAGGATAAAATTAACACGAATGTTACTCTTAGTGAGGATTTGGAGGCAGCACTAGTCATGATAGCATTAGCAGTTGCAGCCTGGCATCGCCATCGGACTGGCCTGCCCTGCCCTGCCCTGTCCTGCCCTGTCCAGCCCTGTCCTGTCCTGGCCTGTCCTGCCCTGCCCTGCCCTGCCCTGCCCTGCCCAGCCCAGCCCTGCCCTGCCCTGCCCTGTCCTGCCCAGCCCTGCCCTGCCCTGCCCTGCCCAGCCCTGTCCTGTCCTGTCCTGTCCTGCCCTGCCCAGCCCTGCCCTGCCCTGTCCTGCCAACACCCAGTCATCTGGTGATTCAGTACCGAGGTCTTATTAAAAACGGAGCAACACAGATCACCTGCACGTTTGCTGAATGTTGACTACAATCAGCTTTCCCCAATTTATTTGTGGCTCTTAGAATGTTCTTGACTCTGCCAATCAGCAGCTGTGAAGGAGAACCGTCATTTTCTGTGATGGCAAGAATAAAAAAACAATCACTGATGTTATTTGAAAGTGAACTTGTCCGAGAAATGGATTTTAGTGACATTGAGGAAACCTTTTCTCGGATCAAATCCAGAAAAAAACCATATAAGGTAAGACTGGGACCAGATCCCTAGTTTATTATGATTTTGCTGGTGATGATATTGTTGTGTGCTTAGCAGAGACCTCGTTGTTTTTTGTTTCATAATTGTGAGCAAGTTCTGAAACTATGAGTTTAGTGATGTTAAAACGAGGCCTCGTTGAAACGATGAGGTTTACCAGCCAATTGCTTGGAGAAAAGATTGGTTACTCCAGACCTCGTTTACACTAGGGACACCTGCTGGTATGAATAACTCAGAGAATCCTGATAGTTATAGATCTCATGTCACCTGTCGGCGACACGTTAATGTAGTAGCCATGTCTATGGCAGTAGCGGCTTGTCAATAGAGGGCGCTGGGGCGCCGCCCCCATCAAAATTCCAGAAATTTACATGTATACAAAAATTAAAAAAAAAAAAAATAGATTACTCATACGATGTGCCGGCTGGTAGTATGAGCCTCAGCATTCAATAAAAACTGTCTTTAATAGGTTAACTATTTAGTATTTTATATGTTTTTCAATATGTTTCATGGGCGAGGGACGCCGGACAAATGGATGTCTATCTGAGTCCATAAATCTTCGGGCAGCATGTGACCTGAAGCTGGTCTCTAATTGGTTTCTTAAAGATCCTCGTCCGGGCGCAGGTCGCTGCGTCCCTGGCGAATCAGAATTGGATACATGTTATTTTATCCAATCTGATTGGTTCTCGTCACCTGTCATTCAACTTTACGCTCTTGGCCACTACTGCGAGTGCGCGGGCGACACCGTCACTCCGAGTCGCCAAAACCTTACTAGGCTGATCACTGTCGTAGAGATAAATGGCAGCAGTTAAACCAAAGTGTCGGCACTGAAGTTTAGTGGAGAACAACGGAGGTAAGAGACCTCAAACATCTATCTGAACAATGCAAACGTCATGACAGTAGCCGCAGCCATCTTGATAATAGCATGAAACTACCGTTTTTGGGCAGAGTTAGCATTGATGAACAACTAGATGAAGGCTACAGGATTGGCATTAGAAGGAACAACGAAGAGGTGACTAAAAGTTCTCATTACCACCCAGGACCACAGCTGAAGATGAGAGGTGCTTCTCAACCTTGAAAAGAATAAAAACTGTTCTCAGAAACACCATGACCCAGGAGAGGCTGAATGCACTGGCATTGCTGTCCATGGAAAAGAGACTTGTTACTGAGATGACTGACTTTAATCAGAGAGTCATTGAGAAATGTCCTGGCCAGAAAGAAAGGAGAGCAACATGTATGTTCAAGTAGTCAACATGCTACTCTGTTGTTGCTGTTAGTGTTTCCTCATTCAGTTCTATGGGGGAAAGGAATGTGTAAAAAGATAAAAGTGCAGACACTTTTCTCTTTAATACTTGAATTTATACTTTTATTTGTCTGTATAATAAATATTTCTTATTATTATTTATTTTTTTAAAGGAGTCAACATGCTTTTTGGTACTGCATGCGCCCCCCCCCAAAATAATTATCACCAGCCGTCACTGGTCTATGGTGTTCCTAAACGTTTTAAAGTCATGTATGTAGGTTACCCCTTCTGAAATGCTGCCACCAACTTTGTAGCCCCTTTACCAAGCACGTTTAGTGTAGGCTACATCTGTTATTAAAGTAGCCTATTCAACAAGACAAAATGCACGACCTATAACCAGTTTCTGCCCAGCATAGCCTGAAGCCCCCGGTCATACATATATTTCTCACACATACTGTAACATCCACACAGTGTACTCAGGTTCTCCCTCCTTTACAGAGGCACAGACCAGTAATCACTCTATACAAAATTAGTTTATTGTAGCCTATACAAACTATAAGAAGTGCAAATACTATAAAAGGGTCTGGATTGTTTACAGAATATCAAAATCAGTCAATAAGTTAGAACAGTGACATAGGCCAATCTCTGCAACAACACCAGCACAGCAATATTAGCATTCTCAACAAAATACATTATTTACTTAAAACAAAGCACGCACACAAACACATACCTACTAAAATGTCGCACCATGTCCTCTGTTTGCACACGCTACCTCACATCGTTGTCGCGCGCTCACAACTCCGACTGATGCAGCCTCGTATCTAGCAGCGCACTGCTATACAGTGTACACAAAGATTATATAAAAAACTACATCGTAACAAACGAACATAGACAAATAAATCCAACCACATACCGTGTTGCTAGCTGCTTATTCACAGGACCGGTTGACTGCACAGCAAACCATTGAATCTCCTGCCCTCCCCAATCACTCACTCTTAAACACCTGTTGGTAGCTAGGGGCGTGATCCAAGCCCATACCTCCCGGTTACATTCACCCCTACCAAAAGTGATCATCGTCCCGATTACAAATTAACTAGAACATATCTGCTCTACAGTGCATCCCTAACATCCCTGGCAAAACTAAGGGCTAGGCTGGTGAATATATCTTTCAGGGTCAGGAAACAAAGCTCATTGGTATGGGCTACTACCTGAGACCCAGCCCCCTCCTCCCCTGGCCTCCATACTGCAGACCTTGGCAACCGAGCAGGATTAGAATGTTTGCCTGCTGTTCTTCTGCTTGACCGCCGCAGCTGCACCGGGGACCCAAGTGGCTCCTCTAGCTCCTCTTTATCTGACTCCGATGAGCCACTTGCTTCCGAACTGGACTCGCTTGATTCTGACCCCATTTCCTCAGATCTAGAACATAACAAATCAGTCTCCCTTGAAGGCGGTCTTCCAGGCACCGGTTCCTGTATACCCATCAGTGTATCAATGGGCAGAGTGGGTGTCTGGCCGAACATTAAAAAGTAGGGAGTGTACCCAGTACTTGCATGCTCCGTGGTGTTATACGCAAACACCACCTCTGGCAGGTGTTCAACCCACCTTCTCTTCTTCGCTGGTGTTAGGGTTCTTAATAAATCATGAAGAGTACGGTTGAACCTTTCACACTGCCCGTTGCCTTGGGGCCTATAGGGGGTTGTGCGGCTCTTTTTGATCCCGTAAACTTTGCAGAGATTTTGAATAATCTCTGCCTGAAAGCACATCCCCTGGTCTGAGTGCAAACGCTGCGGCACGCCATACCGTTGAATCCACTCCTGGACTACAGCCTTGGCAACTGTTGTAGCCTTCTGATCCTTGGTGGGGACAGCAACTGTAAACTTGGAAAATACATCAGTCAGAATCAGAACATTCTCCCGGCCGTCACTTGATCGCTCTAACACTGTGAAGTCCATTGAAACCACTTCAAACGGCCTTGATGCCAATAAGCTCCCCATCTCAGTCACAACCTTAGGCAAAGGGGCTTTGGCCACTATGCACCGCTCACATTGCTTACAGTAGTGTTCTACATCCTGGTACATTCCAGGCCAATAACCCCTTGCTCTAATCAGTTTAAACGTCCTCTCAATCCCCTGATGCCCATGCCCATCGTGCATGCGCTGTAAGACCTTCCTCTGAAGGTCCTGAGGCAAAAGCATCTGCTTCACCTGACCATGCCTTGTGTCCGAGAACTTACGATACAGGACACCATTACACTCCTCCATTTTGTCCCACTGACGCAGAAGCTCCACGGTCTTAACATCCTCTCCTGCCCGCTCGACTCTTCTAGGCCTTTGGCCCCTTTTCCAGTACTTCAAAAAGGCTATGATCACCGGATCTGCTTGCTGCTTAGCGGCCAACATAACAGTGGCATAGACAGGAAAACTGGACGAGGAGCCCTGCTCACTCACAACCGTCGCGTCCCCAACATTAATTTCAACTGTGAGTGAGCCCTCTACCTGGTCCGGTGCTTCCCTGGCGTCCACTGAAATCAGGGGATTCCGATTCTCGGAATACTGCCTGGAAAGGGCATCCGTATTTCCATTCTGCCTCCCTGGTCGATACACAATGTCAAGATCGAACCGTGCCAGTTCCGACACCCACCTCTGCTCAATAGCTCCCAACCTAGCAGTCTTCAAGTGGCTCAAGGGGTTGTTATCGGTAAATATCGTGAACTTATTCCCCATCAAGTACTCCCGATACTTGTCCGTAACAGCCCACTTCAATGCCAGCAACTCCAACTTCATTGCACTGTAGTTCTCCATATTTCGTTCAGATGCCCGAAGACCACGGCTCGCGTAGGCAACTGGCCTCCTCCCCTCCCCACAGTCCTGTGACAAGACGGCTCCAAGACCCTGATGGCTAGCATCAATCTCTATCACAAAAGGATTGGAGAAATCTGCATAGCCAAGTACTGGGGCCGAAATTAGCTTCTACTTGAGGGTTTCAAAAGCAAACTCACAGTTGGGGTTCCACACTTGAGCCATGGGGACGGTCGCCCGTTTCCTATTATGTGTTTTTGTTGGGGAAAGAGCGGACAGAGCATGTAAGGGGGCCGCAATCTGGGAAAAGTTTTTTACAAATCTTCTGTAATAGCTTGCAAACCCTAGAAATGACTGCAACTCTGTTAGGTTACTAGGCCGCCGCCATTCTGCAACTGCGCGGATTTTCTCCGGGTCGGTAGCTACTCCTTCTGCTGAGATGATATGTCCCAAGTATAATACTTGTTGCTGGAAGAATGAACACTTACTCCATTTTACCTTAAGACCATACTTCCGAAACCGGGATAAAACGAGCTGAAGACGAACAAGGTGCTGCTCAAACGAGGATGAGAATACGACCACATCATCCAGGTAAAGCAACAGGGACTGAAACCGCTCATCTCCCAGAATTCTTTCCATACGTCTCTGGAAGGTCCCTGGCTCATTGCAAAGACCAAAAGGCATCCTATTATACTCGTACAGCCCGAACGGTGTACAGAAAGCTGTCTTCTGTCTATCTTTTTCAGCCATCATTACTTGGTTGTAGCCACTGGCCAAGTCAAGTGTGAAAAACCACTGTGCTCCGCAAAGAGCATCCAGGGATTCTTCAATCCGTGGAAGCGGATAGGCATCCTTTCTTGTCTTCGCATTCAGCTGCCTATAGTCAACACATGTTCTCAGGCTTCCATCCTTTTTTTTAACAATGACCAGAGGGGAGGAGTAGGGGCTACAGCTCTCACTAATGGCCCCCTGTTGTAACTGTTGCTTAATATGTGCTTTCACCTCCTCATATTGGCTAGGGGGCAACCTGCGATACCTCTGACGCACAGGAACCTCATCCGTCACAGGAATTTCATGCTGGATAATATCAGTGCAGCCCAGCTCATCACCATCTAAGGTAAAGACATCAGCATATGTATTTAACAGTTCCTTCACTTGCACTACCTGGTGCTCAGAAAGATTAGCACACTCAAACTTTAGGAGTTCCAGCATTAAAACTGGGGCCTGGCATTTAGGGCTAACCTCATGAGAGCACACTGATACCTGCACTTCCTGAGGGCCCGTATTCTGGAAAATTACTGTCTGTTCTCCCCCTGCCACTATCTCAGCTGGCTGCACCCGGGCTATACGAGTATGGGGCTTGAGCCATACATCAGAAATGCCTACATTCACCACTGGGATCAGTAACTGCCCTCGCTCTGCCCAAACGTATGCCGCAGGCACCAATAAATTATTTGGAAGTACCCCTTCATCCACCCCCAGTCCCTCCACCAGAGCTGCATATCCTGTGGTCGATGCACCCTGAGGCCCGGTGACAGAGACTAATGCCATAGACCCTGCAGGCACCAAAATAGCCGAGGAAAGGACCTTTGCAAACCCTGCGACTGGTTTAGTGTCTTGATTTTTTGACATGGCACAGAGTTGAAATGACAACAGCTCATTGCATTCTTTTATTATGTTCATACCAACTAAACCTGGGATTGCTGTTTTTTTTTATTCTAGTGACAGGGTCAGTAGAATCCTTAACAACTAACACACCCTTCTGGGGGAGTACTTTCTCCATAGCCTCAGCATCCAGCTGCATATATCCAAGGTAAGGAATTGACAAACCATTTGCCGCCTTTAAGGTCAGCCACCCACACTTCTTCGATACAGCTTGCCCTTTGGACTCAAAATGTTCCCTAAAATATGTCTCGGTAACAGTGGTAACCATTGAACCAGTATCCAATAAACATGGAACTTGAATACCTCCCATCAGTATGTTTACAATGGGGCTTGGCGCCACCAAATTAGTCATAGCCTCCTCCTCTCCACCCCCAGCACATTCCAAGCCTAGCAGCCCCCCCTCTGTAGTTCGGCACCTGACTACATGGGGTGAGAGTTTCCCTGTTGCACACGACCTTGACTAGCCACTTTCCCGTCCCCGCCTAGCTGTGCAGAGCCACTGATGTTTTGGTTGGGTGTGGCAAAATTACCCCGGCAGAACCTGGCTATGTGGCCCACCCCCTGGCACTTAAAACAAATTGGTTGACCGGCGGGGTCGTATCTTGGCTCCTGTCTTTGGTAGAGTCTCCCTCCTTGCCACTATATAAAAAACTACATCGTAACAAACGAACATAGACAAATAAATCCAACCACATACCGTGTTGCTAGCTGCTTATTCACAGGACCGGTTGACTGCACAGCAAACCATTGAATCTCCTGCCCTCCCCAATCACTCACTCTTAAACACCTGTTGGTAGCTAGGGGCATGATCCAAGCCCATACCTCCCGGTTACAATACACTAAAAATGTATGGAGTTAAAATG
This sequence comes from Thymallus thymallus, assembly GCA_023634145.1. Taxonomy (NCBI): domain Eukaryota; kingdom Metazoa; phylum Chordata; class Actinopteri; order Salmoniformes; family Salmonidae; genus Thymallus; species Thymallus thymallus. Next base: position 32,481,785 of record CM042396.1, read on the forward strand.
TTATATAATGACGTCAATATAGAATAAAAACAACAAAAAAAATACATACAAAAAAAAAGTAAATACATTAAACATAGTTAATGGAGTTAAAATCTTAAATTGGTAACCTGAGTTAAATTGCTAGTGTTAAATAAGGAAGTTGTTAAATGGATTTACAATTTTAGTGTTGAATAATGGCGTTAATATTTTAATTGAGCAAAAATGTTATAATGTTAAACAATGGAATTTAGTTAAATTGAGTTAAAATGTTTAAATGATAGGTAATGGAGTTAAAATTTCACAGAATCCTACAACCAGTCAGGTTTCCAGAGGAAACAGAGAAAAGGAAAGACGGGTCTCACCCCCTCCGTAGATCTGGCAGAGGTAGGGGAAGCGCCACACGTTCCCCAGTCCAACAGCAAAGCCAATGCAGGTCAGCAGGTACTCTGCCTTGTTGTTCCACTTTGGTCTCTCCTCCACAACTTTGGTTTCCTCCATACCCTCCTCTGGCATCCTCAGCTCTCAGCAGTAGTTTAGCTCAGTAGTAAACCAAGCTCTGGTTTGCAGTTTAGTCCAGTGTGTTTCAGCCAGGTCCTAGCACTCTGAACCTGTGCTTATTCTATAGGGGGAACACGGTTACAGTTCTGTTGTCCACTAGAATTCACAGGCTGGGTGTTTGTATATTTATTCCAGTGTCTGGTCTGAAATCCTCTCTTAGGTTGATTCTGCTTCAGTGTGGTTCTTTAATGTGGTGATCTGAATCTCTTCTCTGTCTCAGTGCAGGTTGTTGTGGAGGTCCTTGGATGATGTCCTGTCCTGCACCGTCCAGTGCCTATGATCTTCTCCCTGACTTACCTCAGTGGATTGACTTATCTGTCTGTCTGATGTTTCCCTCAGATGAGAGAGCCAGTATCAGGGATGTCACTTTTATATGTTTGAGGGGAAAGCAAAGCTGGCTAGGCACCAGGAAGATAGTGTGAGGGTGATTTGGCGTCATCATTTAGTGTTCTTTAGTGTTTGTTTAGAATCTGATTATAGAAAGCTCCTGTTTAATGGATAACCTGATGCTAATGCCACTTTGTAGGTCGATCCCTCAGGCTAATTAACCACCAGCAAGGGTGATAACAGGTGCATCCCAAATGACACCCTACACCCTCTACAGTGCACAGGGCCCAGAGGGTTTGGGATGAAACCAACCTCTCTACCAGTCAATAAAAAACATAATTGTCAGAGATGGGGTCATGGGTGCACAGGCTGTAAAATATATATATATAAACCATATAATGTTTTTATATGGAATCTTGCATCAGTTTCAGATGGGATCACAGGTAGAACCAGGCAAAGTTCAGAGGTTGTGGAAAAACAAAACATTGTGAAGAGAGAAACAAGGCTGAGATTGTATCACTTTTGGGGTGCCCCTTAGACTCCAATATACTTCAATATTTATGGAAGCAATCGCTGAAAGTCATTCAGTATGCAAAATGATGGTTAAAGTCTCAGACTTTCTCAGATTCATTTTACAGACAACAATATCAAAGTGCTTTGGATAGTTCTTCAGAAGATCTACAGTATGTATACCAGTATGTAATACACTGTTGTTTATGTATGTTTTGTTCGTTAGTAAAAGTGCTTTTCCTGTTTCATGCTGTGATTTTACTGTACAGTTATCTCTTGTGAATGTTAATGATTCAGGAGTGGGAGTTCCTGAAATAAATAAGGAAGTAATATCTATCTGACAATATCCAACATTCACTGGTCCTCAGCTCTTATTGAACAGACAGGCTGGTCAACCCAACATTCACTGGTCCTCAGCTCTTATTGAACAGACAGGCTGGTCAACCCAACATTCACTGGTCCTCAGCTCTTATTGAACAGACAGGCTGGTCAACCCAACATTCACTGGTCCTCATTTATTATAAATGTTCAACTATCAGAATGACCTTGACAACATATACATAATCCCAAGTTCTTTAGCCCCACCCCCAGTCAACAGACGGTAGTGCAGTTTCCTAATCATCAGTCGCTTTGTAATGTATTCAAAATCACACCAATGAAAAATAAATATTATTTTATTACCAGAATCACACAAAATCAGTGTCCACTGTGAGGGCAATAGATAATCTCTTTTTCTTAAATAAATATTTGATTTAACTAGGCAATTCAGTTAAGAACAAATTCTTATTTACAATGACGGCCTAGGAACATTGTTCAGGGGCAGAACGACAGATTTCTACCTTGCCAGCTCAGGGATTTGATCCAGTAACCTTTCGGATACGGGGCCAACGCTATAACCACTCAGCTACCTGCCACCCCATGGTCGTTGTCCTATTGGAAGGTGAACCTTCGCCCCAGTCTGAAGTTCTGAGCGCTCTGGAGCTGGTTTTCATCAAGGATCTCTCTGTACTTTGCTCCGTTAATCTTTCCCTCGATCCTGACTAGTCTCCCAGGTTCCTACGGACGTGACGCTTGGCATTCAGACCAAAGAGTTCAGTCTTGGTTTCATCAGACTAGAGAATATTGTTTCTCATGGTCTGACAGTCCTTTAGGTGCCTTTTGGCAAACTCCAAGCGGGTTGTCATGTGTCTTTAACTGAGGAGTGGCTTCAGTCTGGCCACCATACCATAAAGGCCTGATTGGTGGAGTGCTGCAGAGATGGTTGTCCTTCTTGAAGATTCTCCCATCTCCATAGAGGAACTCTGGAGCTCTGTCAGAGTGATCATCGGGGTCTTGGTCACCTCCCTGAACAAGGCCCTTCTCCCCTGATTGCTCAGTTTGGCCGGGTGGCCAAATCTAGGAAGAGTCTTTGTGGTTCTAAACTTCTTCCATTTAAGAATGATGGAGGTCACTGTGTTCTTGGGAACCTTCAATGCTGTAGAAATGTTATGGTACCCTTCCTCAGATCTGTGCCTCGATACAATCCTGTCTCGGAGCTCTAAGGACAATTCCTTCAACCTCATGGCTGTGGGACCTTATATAAACATATGTTCCTTCCAATTTAATATCCAATCAATTGAATTTACCACAGGTGATCTCGATTCAAGTTGTAGAAACATCTCAAGAATGATCAATGGAAACAGGATGCATCTGAGCTCAATTTCCAGTCTCATAGCAGAGGGTCTGAATACTTTGCAAACATTTCTAAATACCTGTTTTCATTATGGGGTATTGTGTGTAGATTGATGAGGAAAAAAATTATGTAATCCATATTAGAATAAGGCTGTAATGTAACAAAATGTGGAAAAAGTCAAGGGGTCTGAATACTTTCCGAGTGCACTGTAAATATACATCCTGTTGATAGATAGATAGATAGATAGATAGATAGGACGTCACAAGCTGTGTTTGCGTCAGCGGAGGGCGGGATGTAAACAATAACAGCAATGGCCGCCGTGAATTCCCTCGGCAAATAGTAGGGTCTCAAGCTAACGGCTAACAGCTCAATGTCCGGGCTACAAAACTCTTCCTTAACAGTAATATGGCTCGGATTACACCATCTGTTGTTAACTAATAAAGCCAGCCCCCCACCCTTGCTCTTACCGGAAGAAACACTATTCCTGTCTGCTCTGATGGTCCGGAACCCGCCGATAGTGACGTTCTCTATGGGGATGTTATCATTCATCCAAGTCTCAGTAAAAAACACTAGGCTCGCTTCCCTCAAGTTTGTCCATCTTGTTATGCAGCGATCTCACGTTGCCCATAATGATAGACGGTATAGCCGGCTTGTACTTCCTCAGCTTTGCCTTACACTTCAATCCCGCCCTATGTCCACGCCGTTGCCTTTTCAACTCATCCGGAATATCAAACTTTTCCCTGGGGTGCAGCAGCGCTGTGTGTGCTAAATCCAGGAGCTGGGCTCTGTTGTAAATAATAATAATTGACGACTCCTGTAGACGTTCAGCTGCGAGAAAAATAAAAAAGTCCCTCAGAGATAAAAAGGACAGTTAAAACCTTCGTAAAACCTTAGCACTCCATAATCCTGAACTATTATAGTTCAACTGTTGCAAAAAAAACTCAAACTCAAGAAACAATAACAAACATCTTTGCACAAACAACGGGAGCTGCTTAACAGGCAACCAGCAGGGCGGCGCCAAACAACTATCTCTATAGGGTATGGGGTATGGGGTATGAGGTATAAGATATAGGATATTGGGTATAGGATATAAGGTATGGGGTATAAGGTATGGGGTATAAGGTATGGGGTATAAGGTATAAGGTATGGGGTATAGTGGAAGCACCCTTAGTCTCCTGGGTCACGGACTACCTGACCGGTAGGCCACAATTTGTGCGACTACAGAGCTGTGTGTCAGAACGGGCAGTTAGCAATACAGGGGCCCCCCAGGGAACGGTCCTGTCCCCCTTCCTGTTCACCCTCTACACCTCAGACTTCAGATATAACTCTGAAACATGCCACCTACAGAAGTTCTCGGATGACTCTGCTATTGTAGGGTGCATCAGGGGTGGGCAGGAGGAGGAGTACAGGAGCACAAACAGTGACTTTGTGTTGTGGTGTGAGCAGAACCACCTTCAGCTCAACATCAGCAAAACAAAGGAGATGGTGGTGGACTTCAGGAGAACCAAGGCACAACTGACTGGCCATCATGGTCACCCACCCTCTGCACGCCATGGTTATGATGCAGAGGAGCACCTTCAGTCACAGACTGATCCCACCACTGTGTGCCAGAGAGCGCTACAGGAGGTCCTTCCTGCCAGCGGCTATTAGACTATATAATGCACCCCGGTATATGCTATAGGCTATAGGATATAGGGTATAGGATTTAGGGTATAGAATATACAGTGAAACATTATATGATATGTCGTCAACATAAAAGCAGATTAGTTTGTTCCTGTCAGTATCTGTTACGTATCTACTATAGGAAAGGTTTGAAGTTAACCAGCCATAAGAAAATCATTAATGGCACTTTCTACACTATCCCTCCTTTCCAAAGAGTCAATGATTGTGTCTGTGTCCCAAATGGCACCATATTCCCTACAAGGTGCCCTACTACATAGCACTCACCTCTGTCTTCATGAAGTGCTTTGAGAGACTAGTCAAGGATCATATTACCTCCACCTTACCTGACACTCTAGACCCACTTCAATTTGCTTACCGTCCCAATAGATCCACAGATGATGCAATCGCCACCACATTACACACTGCCCTATCCCATCTGGACAAGAGGCATACCTATGTAAGAATGCTGTTCATTGACTATAGCTCAGCATTCAACGCCATAGTACCCTCCAAGCTCATCATCAAGCTCGAGGCCCTGATCCTCAACGCTGGGGCCCCACAAGGATGTGTGTTCAGCCTCCTCCTGTACTCCCTGTTTACCCATGACTGTGTGGCCAAGCACGCCTCCAAATGAATCATCAAGTTTACAGATGACAACAGTAGTAGGCTTGATTACCAACAACGATGAGCCTACAGGGAGGAGGTGAGGGCTCTGGGAGTGTGGTGCCAGGAAAATAACCTCTCACTCAAAACTAAGGAGTCACAACCGCAAAACTCTCCAGAGGGTGGTGCGGTCTGCCAAACGCATTACCGGGGGAAAACTTCCCGCCCTCCTAGACATCAATAGCAGCTGATGCCATAGGAAGGCCAAAAAGATCATCAAGGACATCAACCACCCGAGTCACTGCCGGTTAACCCCGCTACCATCCAGAAGGTGAGGTCAGTACAGGTGCATCAAAGCTAGGACCGAGAGACTGAAAAACAGCTTCTATCTCAAGGCCATCAGACTGTTAAACAGCCGTAAATAGCACAGCAGAGGCTGCTGCCTATAGACACTGATTAGAAATCACCGGCCACTTTAAGGAAATGAAACACTAGTCACTTTAATAATGTTTCCATATCCTGCATTAATCATCTCATATGTACAAACTGTACGCTACTATTCTACGGTATCTTAGTCACTTTAATTAGGTTTATACAATACATCACCCATCTCTTATGTATATACTGTATTCTATACTAGGCCACTGTATCTTAGTTCAATGACACTCGTCCACATACGTATATATTCCTAACTCATTCCTTACTTGATTCATGTGTATTTGGGTATGTTGTGTAACTGATATTACTTATTAGATATTACTGCATTGTTGGAACTAGACATACAAGCATTTCGCTACACCCGCAATAGCATGCTAAACATGTGTATGTGACCAATACAATTAGATTTGATTTGATTATTCAGACAACCTGAGCTTTTTCCACATTTTGTTACATTACAGCCTTATTCTAAAATGGATTTTTTTTTTAAATATCCTCAGCAATCTACACACAATACCCCACAATGTCAAAGCTGAAAATGTTTTTTTTATTTTATTTTGTAAATGCATTTACATAAGTATTCAGACCCTTAACTATAAGACACGAAATTGAGCTCAGGTGCATCCTGTTTCCATTGATCATCCTTGAGATGTTTCTACAACTTGATTGGAGTCCACCTGTGGTAAATTCAATTGATTGGACATGATTTGGAAAGGCACACACCTGTTTGGCCGGGCAGGCCAGCTCTAGGAAGAGTCTTGATGGCTTCAAAACTTCTTCCATTTAAGAATGATGGAGGCCACTGTGTTCTTGGGGACCTTCAATGCTGCAGACATTTTTTGGTACCTTTATCCAGATCTGTGCCTCGACACAATCCTGTCTCGGAGCTCTACGGACAATTCCTTCAACCTCATGGCTTGGTTGTTGCTCTGACATGCACTGTCAGAGGGACCTTATATATACACAGGTGTGTGCCTTTCCAAATCATGTCCAATCAATTGAATTTACCGCAGGTGGACTCTAATCAAGTTGTAGAAACATCTCAAGGATGATCAATGGAAACAGGATTGTGCCTTCTACAACTTGTTCACCTGTGGTAAATTCAATTGATTGGACATGTAAATCTTTGTCAATGAACATGTCAGTGCCATCAGAATGTCAAGTCCTTGTGTCATTGTTCACAGAGAAGATGCTTAGTTTTGTTAAAAAGCTTAGTCGTGTTGTCAATATAAAACTGTACTCTTTAGGTATTTTCTGATGTACACTATGGCTACATTTTTTATGCACAAGGCTGCACTTTTTCTGTATGGAATTTATACATTTCAACAGTATAAAGTCACACATTCCTTTATGTGAGATTAGGATTGCAAGAGATTGGACAGGATTCAAATGTATGCTTTTATTTCTGATTTTCAACAAATTACAGTGTCATTGTGATTCAGAAAGAACTTTATAGCACAAAGAAATAAATACTCTGTCACCATTCCTTTCAGATGGTACCTGGTACAGCTGTTTCATAGTTGAGATGCTAACAGATGTTTACAAAGACATTGTTGTCTTCTATAAAGGCACTCTGTATCTCCCTTAGTCTAATGGCATTATATTCTCTGACCGTGGTGCAAATAGCCTCCTGCTGTTGAGGTGTGAGAAGGGGCCCTCTCCCACCCCTGGGAGGTAGTCTTACAGTCCTGTGTGGGGAAATACAGTGATACCAAATACAAGATTGAGGAAGATGTCAGTGTAAATAAAGTATTTAGTATTACAGTGCAGTGCACATTCTTGGATTACAAACCTGTTCTCTCTACGAAACGTTTGAATGATTGAGGACACGGTTGTTCTCCCAACGTTCGGCTGAACCCTTCGACCCGCCTCAGCCATTGTAAGGCCATGATTGACAACATGGTCCACAATAGTGGCCCTTATTTCATCTCCTCTGCCTCTTCTACCTCTTCCTCTGTTTTGCCTCCCTACCCTTCCTCCACGCATCCTTACTCCTCTTCTTCCCGGGTGTTGACCCTGTTCGTTTCCTTGTTGTTCTTCTATTGTCAGAAATTGTAACACTGTGTTGTGCTCTGTTTAGATGTGCTTGCCAATTGAAGGTTCATTAGTTTCACCTCCAAGCTATTTTACATAGAGGTTGATCTGGTTGATCATTGGTTGATCTAATGTTTCACACAATCTCCTTCATTAGTGGAAGTCAAGATTCACCTGAGAGCAATTCATCAATTCTGGACAAATTCACAACAACAATCTGTAAGAACAACTGGAATGTACTGTATGGAAAACCTGCTTGACCGATTATGACAATGAGTTCAACCATTTTGCAATTAAAGACATATTCAATGAACTTATGCCTAGATGTTTTGGGGAGTAAGACAATTCAACAGACATCCAGTATATTATATTTTGATCAACATGACAGAAGCAATTGATCATGTAAAAAAAACAGCAGACAATTGTACATGATCAATTGCATGCATGTACAAAAGCAATTGCAATTTGACCAAAACAATGATAAATTGCTCTTATGTGACTAGATCATGTGAAGGTTGAACAAGCAGTTTTGAGAAATGTACCAAAGCGACTGAGAAAAACTGTTAAATCTCTGAGCTGGCAAGATGGAGAAATCTGACATTCTGCCCTTGAGCAAGATAGCTAACCCCCAACAACTACTCCCTGCGTGCTGATGATGTTGATGAAGACATCCAGCCACACCTCTCTGATTCAGAGGGGTTGGGTTAAATGCAGAAGATTACATCTATAGTACCAGCACAGAGTCATGGGTCTATAGCTTTTAATGCACAAACCTCACTACTACAGAACTGTTTACTGTTTTCTGCTTACGTTTTTTAAGTCATGTTAAAAATAAATCAGAGCGGTAGATCTCGGTTTGCATTTTGACTCAGAAAGAGATCTTGACTCTGAAAAGGCTGGTGACCTCTGCATTAGAGCAACATATGGTTTAAACTTCAACATGGTCAAAAGTAGGGACCTACAAAGGGAAAAGGGTGCCATTTGGGACGCACCCAATGATATCAACAACATTCATTATCTTAAGGGTCGGACCCTTTTTGTAAATTTCTGCCTAAAATGCCATACCCAACTCTAACTGCCTGTATCTCAGGACCTGAAGCAAGGAGATGCATATTATTGATACCATTTGAAAATAAACATTTTGAAGTTTGTGGAAATGTTAAATTAATGTAGGAGAATATAACACATTAGATAAAACATCATCTTTGAAATGCAAGAGAAAGGACATAATATTACTTAGAGTCCAGAAGCAATTTAGATTATGACCACTAGATGGCAGCAGTGTATGTGCAAAGTTGTCTAATATGTCTATTTCCTGGGAAATGTTCTTGTTACTTACAACGTCATGCTAATCACATTAGCGCACGTTGGCTCAAGCGTCCCGAAGGACGGGACACGATCCTTTTAGAGGTTAACTATTTCCTGTCAACAAGTCTTACAGTGTCTTGGTCCCATGCGAGGTAGGTCAGCTCTCCGCTGACCTGGGTGGCGCAGTAGAAGATGAAGATGACCAGCATGATGACTGGACTGATGAACCTCCAGGTCACCTGCCAGAACAGGTTGGGTTTGTGGCCAATCATTAACCATGTCTGCGTTACACCTGTCTAGTATGGAAAACATGTCTGTCTAATGACTGAGCTGGGGCTTGATATCGGAGTTAATGTTCACTATAAAACATCTGAAGACTATACTCCATTATACATGCCCCCAAGTCTGATTTGATAGGTGAAGTCTGAAGACCTAAGTACCTAAACATTGTCTTACCTAAGGGTCTACACATTGTCTTCATAAATCAGTAGCATTTACAGTGACCGATAGTGTGCAGAGATAGTTCTCCTTTAGAGTTGAGAGTGAGTCATGGGGCACCATGTGGCGTCAGTTCATAGTCAGTACAGCTGTGCAGGAAATGCACCACACTTCCTGGTTTTCCCTTTGCCCCAGTGGACGTGGCCTCCTGCTTTTTATTGTCCTGATAAAGCAGGCTGTAGTGATATTGTGTTTTTGTCTCCTAAATGGCGAAGTGCCCCTGATGTTCTAATCCTTAAGAGTTTGATCCTTTAGTCAACTTAACCAGTGTAAGGTAGAGGGCTGCGTCTCAATCCACCAACAGTACCAGTCAGTTTGGACACACCTACTCATTCAAGGGTTTTTCTGAAGACATCAAAACTATGAAATAACAGATATGGAATCATGTAGTAATTGGTGTGTAAAGCTGTCATCAAGGCAAAGAATCTCAAATATAGAATATATTTTGATTGGTTTAACACTTTCTTGGTTACTACATGGTTCCATATGTGTTATGTCATAGTTTTGATGTCTTCACTTTTATTCTACAATGTAAAAAATAGTGCAAATAAAAAATAAACCTTGAATAACTAATCTTCCAAACCTTTGGCCCCCAGTGTACATGTTACCTCAATTACCTCAACTAACCTGTGCCCCCGCACATTGACTCTGTACTGGTACCCCTGTATATAGTCTCCTCACATTGACTCTGTACTGGTACCCCTGTATATAGTCTCCTCACATTGACTCTGTACTGGTACCCCTGTATATAGCCTCCTCACATTGACTCTGTACTGGTACTTCCTGTATATAGCCTCCTCACATTGACTCTGTACCGGTACCCCTGTATATAGTCTCCTCACATTGACTCTGTACTGGTACTTCCTGTATATAGCCTCCGCACATTGACTCTGTACTGGTACTTCCTGTATATAACCTCCTCACATTGACTCTGTACTGGTACTTCCTGTATATAGCCTCCGCACATTGACTCTGTACTGGTACTTCCTGTATATAACCTCCTCACATTGACTCTGTACTGGTACTTCCTGTATATAGTCTCCGCACATTGACTCTGTACTGGTACCCCTGTATATAGCCTCCTCACATTGACTCTGTACCGGTACCCCTGTATATAGTCTCCTCACATTGACTCTGTACTGGTACTTCCTGTATATAGCCTCCGCACATTGACTCTGTACTGGTACTTCCTGTATATAACCTCCTCACATTGACTCTGTACTGGTACTTCCTGTATATAACCTCCTCACATTGACTCTGTACTGGTACTTCCTGTATATAGTCTCCGCACATTGACTCTGTACCGGTACCCCTGTATATAGCCTCCTCACATTGACTCTGTACCGGTACCCCTGTATATAGTCTCCTCACATTGACTCTGTACTGGTACTTCCTGTATATAGCCTCCTCACATTGACTCTGTACTGGTACTTCCTGTATACAACCTCCTCACATTGACTCTGTACTGGTACTTCCTGTATATAGTCTCCTCACATTGACTCTGTACTGGTACTTCCTGTATATAGCCTCCTCACATTGACTCTGTACTGGTACTTCCTGTATATAGTCTCCTCACATTGACTCTGTACTGGTACTTCCTGTATATAGCCTCCTCACATTGACTCTGTACTGGTACCCCTGTATATAGCCTCCTCACATTGACTCTGTACTGGTACTTCCTGTATATAGCCTCCGCACATTGACTCTGTACTGGTACTTCCTGTATATAGCCTCCGCACATTGACTCTGTACCGGTACCCCTGTATATAGCCTCCTCACATTGACTCTGTACTGGTACTTCCTGTATATAGCCTCCTCACATTGACTCTGTACCGGTACCCCTGTATATAGTCTCCTCACATTGACTCTGTACTGGTACTTCCTGTATATAGCCTCCTCACATTGACTCTGTACTGGTACTTCCTGTATATAGCCTCCTCACATTGACTCTGTACTGGTACTTCCTGTATATAGCCTCCTCACATTGACTCTGTACTGGTACTTCCTGTATATAGCCTCCTCACATTGACTCTGTACCGGTACTTCCTGTATATAGTCTCCTCACATTGACTCTGTACCGGTACCCCTGTATATAGTCTCCTCACATTGACTCTGTACCGGTACCCCTGTATATAGCCTCCTCACATTGACTCTGTACTGGTACTTCCTGTATAAAGCCTCCTCACATTGACTCTGTACCGGTACCCCTGTATATAGTCTCCTCACATTGACTCTGTACTGGTACTTCCTGTATATAGCCTCCTCACATTGACTCTGTACTGGTACCCCTGTATATAGTCTCCTCACATTGACTCTGTACTGGTACTTCTTGTATATAGCCTCCTCACATTGACTCTGTACTGGTACTTCCTGTATATAGCCTCCTCACATTGACTCTGTACTGGTACTTCCTGTATATAGCCTCCTCACATTGACTCTGTACTGGTACTTCCTGTATATAGCCTCCTCACATTGACTCTGTACTGGTACTTCCTGTATATAGCCTCCTCACATTGACTCTGTACTGGTACTTCCTGTATATAGCCTCCTCACATTGACTCTGTACCGGTACTTCCTGTATATAGTCTCCTCACATTGACTCTGTACTGGTACTTCCTGTATATAGCCTCCTCACATTGACTCTGTACTGGTACTTCCTGTATATAGCCTCCTCACATTGACTCTGTACTGGTACTTCCTGTATATAGCCTCCTCACATTGACTCTGTACTGGTACTTCCTGTATATAGCCTCCTCACATTGACTCTGTACTGGTACTTCCTGTATATAGCCTCCTCACATTGACTCTGTACTGGTACTTCCTGTATATAACCTCCTCACATTGACTCTGTACTGGTACTTCCTGTATATAGCCTCCTCACATTGACTCTGTACTGGTACTTCCTGTATAAAGCCTTGTTAGTGTCATTTTACTGCTTCTTTAATTATTTGTTATTTTTCTATTTTTCATCCATTCATTCTTATTTGTATTTGATTTATTGTTTACTTCAGTTTATTTAGTAAATAAGTCCATAATATGGCAAGAACAGCTCAAATGAGCAAAGAGAAACGACAGTCCATCATTACTTTAAGACATGAAGGTCATTAGCCTATCAATTAATGTTTACAACGTAGGTGCACACAGGTCGAGATAAATATTTGAGGTGACCAACAGTGACACATTCAATACCACCTTGCACATTCCTACTGAACAAATATATAAACGCAACACGTAAAGTGTTGGTCCCATGATTCATGAGCTGAAAAAAAAGATCCCAGAACATTTCCAAATTCACAAAATTATTATTTCTCTAAAATGTTTTGCACAAATTTGCTTACATCCCTGTTAGTGAGCATTTCTCCTTTGCCAAAATAACCCATCCACCTGACAAGAAGCTGATTGAACAGCATGATCATTACACAGGTGCACCTTGTGCTGGGGACAATAAAAGTCCACTCTAAAATTTGCATTTTTATCACACAACACAATGACACAGATGTCTCTAGTTTTGAGGGAGCGTGCAATTGGCCTGTTGACTGCAGAGAATTCTCTACCATAAGCCACCTCTAATGTCATTTTAGAGAATTTGGTAGTGCGTCCAACCGGCCTCAGACCAGGACCTCCACATCCGGCTTCTTCATCTTCACCTCATCTTCACCAGCCACCCAGACAGTAGATGAAACTGTGGGTTCGAACAACTGAAGAATTTCTGCACAAACTGTCAGAAAGCGTCTCAGGGAAGCTCATCTCCATGCTCGTCATCCTCACCAGGGTCTTGACCTGACTGCAGTTCGGAGTCGTAACCGACTTCAGTGGGCAAATTCTCACCTTCGATGGCCACTGGCTTGCTGGAGAAGTGTGCTCTTCACAGATGAATCCCGGTTTTTAACTGTACCATCTGGCAGACTGAACAGAGTGCCCCATGGTGGCGGTGGGGTTATGGTATGGGCAGGCATAAGCTACGGACAATGAACACAGTTGCCATTTATCGATAGCAGTTTGAATGCACAGAGATACGGTGACAAGATCCTGAGGCCCATTGTCGCACCATTCATCCGCCGCAATCAACCCAAAATTCACCATAATAATGCACGGCCCCATGTCATAAGGATCTGTACACAATTCCTGGAAGCTGAAAATGTCCCATTTCTTCCATGGACTCAATACTCACCAGACACCCATTGAGCATGTTTGGGATGCTCTGGATTGATGTGTACGAAAGCTTGTTCCAGTTCCTGCCAATATCCAACAACTCCGCACAGCCATTGAAGAGGAGTGGGACAGCAGGCCACGATCAACAACCTGATCAACTCTATTCGAGGGAGATGTGTCGCACTGCATGAGGCAAATGGAGGTCACACCAGATACTGACTGGTTTTCTGATCCACACTCCTACCTTTTTTTTAAGGTATTCGTGACCAACAGATGCATCTGTATCTGTATTCCCAGTCATGTGAAATCCATAGATTAGGGCCTAATTGATTTATTTCAATTGAACTGTAATTCAGTAAAATCTTAGAAATTGTTGCATGTTGCGTTAATATTTTTGTCCAGCATACGTTGTGTAATTAACTGATGGTTCCTAACCAGCCCCATAGGGATGTTGAATGTCAAGCCAAATTGACCAGCTGCACTCCAAATTGATGATTACTTGAGTGCTGCCAGCTGTGTGCTGTGGACAGGTTTGAAATAAACCCAACCCAAGGAAAACTGTTAGGGTACTTCATTCCATGACATAAAATGTTATCATTTCGTAAATCTCTGTTTTGGATGAGACTGCTTTTATGACCAAAATAATTATTTACACTTTTAGTCAATTTTGACACAACAATAAATGTGTCTGCCACATAGGCCATTTTCAAAACGAGAAGGGGCTTTTTAGGGGCAGTCGCTCTTAGATAGACAACAGACAGTAGCAGCAGTGATGAGTGTGGAAGTGTGTGTGACGACTATGCCTGTGTGTACGTGTTATGTGTGTGTGTGTTGTAGTGTCAGTGCCTTCGTTGTTCTGTTTATGGGAAGTGTTCAAAGTTACACGTCTGTGACAAAAACAACAACACAGAGTTACACATGTGATAAACAAACTTAAAGGCAATAACACAATATAAATATAATTGTATGTAGGAAGTACAGAGTTGAGGTAATCATGTTAAAACACTATTACTGCACACAGAGAGTGATGCAACTTCATGTGTGACTTGTTAACCACATTTTTACTCCTGAACTTATTTAGGCCTGTCATAACAAAGGGTTTGAATAGTTGACTCATTGTTATTTAACTTTTAACAACAGGATAGACAACAGACAGTAGCAGCAGTGATGAGTGTGGAAGTGTGTGTGACGACTATGCCTGTGTGTACGTGTTATGTGTGTGTGTTGTTGTAGTGTCAGTGCCTTCGTTGTTCTGTTTATGGGAAGTGTTCAATGTTACACGTCTGTCGATAACATAAAATAGACGGAGATGGCATTTACATATTTTTGTATCTGCCTGTGTATACTATTTACCACAATACTGTCCAACTAATGTGTTTCAGTAGAATCATGTTAAAGAGTGACTGTCCCTGAAAAGCAACTTCTCGTTTTGTGGCAGACACTGTCTATTATCACTCCAGTGTTAATTCTAATTTGTAATTATTTCACCACTATGGCCTATTTATTGTCCTACCTTCCTAATCTTACTACATTTGCACTCTGTATATAGATTCTCTATTGTGTTATTGACTTAAAGTTTGTTTATCACATGTGTAACTATGTTGTTTTGGTCACACTGCTTTGCTTTGTCTTGACCAGGTCACAGTTGTAAATGAGAACTTGTTCTCAACTGACCTACCTGGTTAAATAAAGGTAAAATAATAAAAACAATAAGTCAAGGGGTATACAGTGGGGAGAACAAGTATTTGATACACTGCCGATTTTGCAGGTTTTCCTACTTACAAAGCATGTAGAGGTCTGCAATTTTTATCATAGGTACACTTCAAAAATCCAGAAAATCACATTGTATGATTTTTAAATAATTAATTAGCATTTTATTGCATGACATAAGTATTTGATCACCTACCAACCAGTAAGAATTCCGGCTCTCACAGACCTGTTAGTTTTTCTTTAAGAAGCCCTCCTGTTCTCCACTCATTACCTGTATTAACTGCACCTGTTTGAACTCGTTACCTGTATAAAAGACACCTGTCCACACACTCAATCAAACAGACTCCAACCTCTCCACAATGGCCAAGACCAGAGAGCTGTGTAAGGACATCAGGGATAAAATTGTTGTCATGTCCTGATATGTTTCACCTGTCTGTGTTTGTCCCCTCCCCACACCAGGTGCACCCTATCACCAGCATTAATCAGTTTGGGTATTTAGCATCTTGGGTGCTGTTGGCATTTGCCAGATCGTCTTGCCTAGTCAGTCGTTCCAGCGCTCTATTGTATTACTAACTCTGCCAGTCTGTTTCCCGGTATTTGGACCTCTACCTGCCTGTTGGATTATGTGCCTGTCTAGCCCCTCCTGTGCCTTCGACCTTCTGATCTCCTGCTAAAACGAACTCTGCCTGTGTTACGGATTACGAGCCTGTCTACTCCTCTGTACTGCCATCCTTCTGATTCCCAGTACCGAACGCTGCCTGCATTACGACTACGAGCCTGACTCCCCTTATTGGACTATTGCCTTTCTGATTCCCTGTTACGAACACTGCCTGTCATTCACTACGAGACTATCTTGCCCCATATACTTAATTAAATATTTAATCATATCTCTGCCTCCGTGTCCGCTTTTGGGTCCCGTATATCTGTCGTTGTGTCAGAACGATCTGGCCATGACGGACCCAGCGGAGTTGACACATCTACAGAACGCAATAGCCCGTC
The DNA here is from genome assembly GCA_023634145.1 of Thymallus thymallus. Taxonomy (NCBI): domain Eukaryota; kingdom Metazoa; phylum Chordata; class Actinopteri; order Salmoniformes; family Salmonidae; genus Thymallus; species Thymallus thymallus. Next base: position 32,498,235 of record CM042396.1, read on the forward strand.
AAGGGGTTGTTGTGGGTCGACACGAGGAGGTGCTACGGTCAACTGGAACGAATTGCAAAAATCATTGAAGCTAGAGGTTCCTATCTCCCTCAATAACTTTAAGCATCAGTTGTCAAAGCTGCTTATCGATCACTGCACCTGTATATAGCCCTTCTGTAAATAGCCCACACTACTACCTCATCCCCATATTTATTTTTGTTTATTTTCACTAATCTTGCACTCCAGTATCTCTATTTGCACATCATAATTTGCACATCCTTCATTCCTGTGTTAATGATGATAATTCTGTAATTTATTTCACCACTATAGTCTATTTATTGTCCTACCTCCTAACCTTACTGCATTTTTGCACTACATCTTGCACTCTGTATATAGATTTTCTATTGTGTTTTTGACTGTTTGTTTAATGTGTAACTCTGTGTTGTTTTTTGTCGCACTGCTTTGCTTTGTCTTGGCCAGGTCGCAGTTGCAAATGAGAACTTGTTCTCAACTGACCTACCTGGTTAAATAAAGGTGAAATAAAAAAATTAAAAATAGCAGAAGAACTCCGTGAGCAGAGAGAGAACCAGCAGCGAGCCACCGAATGTCTACTCCAACACTTGGAGAAATTAATACTGGCACTACCGGCACAGAGCCACCTTCCCCGGTATCCCTAAGAGAGCCGCACTTACCTGCCCCCGAACGGTTCTCTGGTGATTCGAGTTATTGTCGTCCTTTTTTGTCCCAGTGCAGCCATCCTCCTTTCCCACAGAGAAGTCACGGGTCGCCTATATGATAACCATGAGGACGGGGCGAGCCCTGGCCTGGGCTACACCGATTTGGGACCAGCAACTTCCCGTCTTACAGTCTAGCAGCGCTTACTTACGGAGGTAAAAAAAGTTTGATGCTCCATTATCCGGAAGAGAAGCGGCACGTCAGCTGCTACATCTAAAACAGGGGACTAGCAGCGTGTCGGATTACTCAATTAAATTCCGTACCCTGGCAGCGGAGTGCTCATGGAATTCCGAGGCTCTGCTCGATGCCTTCTACGACGGATTATGTGATCCCATCAAAGATGAGCTCGCCGCCCGAGAGGTTCCTCCCAGTTTAGACAGCCTCATCTCCATTGCCATGCGTATTGGCAGTAGGCTTCAGGAACGAAACCGGGAGAGAGAGAATCGTCGTCCTGCTCAGGCACTTCCGCATTTCGGCGGACCGGGTGGCAGAGCGTCACCGGGAGTAACGGCACCACCCGAATACGTCCGAGAACCCTCGGGGGCGCCCGAAGTCCTGACATCTGAGCCCATGCAGATAGGAAGGGCACAGCTGACGTCCGAGGAACGTCAACGCAGGATAAACAGTCGCAGCTGTCTCTACTGTGGAGAGAAGGGGCATTACGCAGCCGGGTGTCCTTTAAAAGGGCGGGCTCATCCGTAACAGCAGGAATACGGGTGAGTCAAACCAAAACCCCATGGGTATCCCCGGTTCGTTTTCCTTTTCCTGCCACTATTATTTGGGGTTCACAAACCCTGAGAGTAAATGTCCTTATGGATTCAGGAGCTGACGACTGTTTTATTGATAACTCCCTTCTGGTTAAATTAGGCATTCCTTCACGTCCTCTAAGCACACCCATCAAGGCCACAGCCCTAGACGGTCGTTCTATTGGGCGGGTGTCTCAGATATCGGTGCCCGTTACTCTGATCCTGTCTGGCAACCACAGGGAGGAGATCCAGTTCCTGCCCTTACACTCCCCTAACGCTCCTATTGTGTTAGGCCATTCTTGGCTTGTTAAACACAACCCTCACATTGATTGGATTACCGGTTCTGTTACAAACTGGAGCCCCTTTTGCCTTGCTCATTGTCTGAAGGCTGCACCTCATGTTCTAAGCAGACAGGTTTCACAGGCCACGGAGGACATCGAATTGTCATCTGTCCCCTCCGAATACTGGGATCTAAGGGAGGTTTTCAATAAGTCTCGGGCTACCTCGCTACCACCTCGTCGGCCATACGACTGTGCCATAGACCTCCATCCAGGCACATCACTCCCCCGTGGACGTCTGTACTCCTTGTCCGGTCCGGAGACGAAGGCCATGGCAGATTATGTAGAGGCCTCCCTCAGGGCTGGGATTATTCGGCCATCTTCCTCTTCTGCTGGTGCAGGGTTTTTCTTCGTAGCCAAAAAGGATAAGACTCTTCGCCCATGCATTGACTACCGGGGTCTTAATGACATCACGGTGAAGAATCGTTATCCACTCCCTCTGCTGGCCTCCGCGTTTGAACTGCTCCAGGGAGCCACGATCTTCTCTAAACTGGACCTCCGAAACGCATACCACCTGGTACGGATACGAGAAGGGGATGAATGGAAGACGGCGTTCAACACGGCTAGTGGACACTACGAATACCTGGTGATGCCATTTGGGTTGACTAACGCTCCCGCTGTCTTCCAGGCTCTGGTTAACGATGTGCTCCGGGACATGATTAATCGTTTTGTCTTCGTGGATCTGGATGACATTTTGATATTCTCCCACTCTGCCCAGGAACACACAGCACATGTACGACAGGTCCTCCAGCGATTATTAGAAAATCAACTGTTTGTAAAAGCAGAGAAGTGCGAGTTCCATCGCTCTGTCATTCCTTTCCTGGGTTACATAGTGGCCGCGGGTAGCATCCGGATGGATCCTGGCAAGATCCAAGCCGTCACTGATTGGCCACAGCCCTCTTCACGCCTGGATCTGCAACACTTCCTGGGGTTTGCCAATTTTTATCGACGGTTCATTCGAAATTACAGCATTTTGGCGGCCCCACTCACTGCCCTGACCTCAACTAAAGTGAGCTTTGTGTGGTCACCCCAAGCATCCCAGGCCTTCACTGCCCTCAAACAGCGCTTCATGTCAGCCCCCATTTTGATTCACCCAGACCCAGCCCGGCAATTTGTAGTGGAGGTAGATGCCTCCAATATCGGCGTGGGGGCTGTGTTGTCGCAAAGGTCGGACAACGATCAGAAGCTGCATCCATGTGCATTCCTCTCCCGTCGTCTGACACCTGCTGACGTAAAGTATGACGTCGGCAACCGGGAATTGCTGGCGGTCAAGACGGCATTGGAGGAGTGGAGACATTGGCTGGAGGGGGCGGAACAACCATTTATTGTGTGGACAGACCACAAGAATCTTGAGTACCTACGCTCAGCCAGGAGACTCAATGCCCGACAAGCCAGGTGGGCTCTGTTTTTTACTCGTTTTGATTTCACCCTGTCTTATCGGCCTGGCTCAAAGAATACGAAACCAGACGCCCTCTCCCGTGTGTTCAGCCCTACTGCTACGGTCCAAGGAAATGAACGCATTCTTCCTGTCTCTTGTCTGGCTACGTCCTTGGTCTGGGGCGTTGAAGAGGCTGTGCGTAATGCGCAACAGTTGAGCCCTGACCCAGGAGGACCAACCGAAGCAAGACGTCCCGCCAGGCCCCAGCTGGTCTCCTGCAGCCTCTCCCTGTCCCTCATCGTCCATGGTCACATCTCTCCCTGGTCTTTGTGTCAATTGTAGACCTGCACAAGGCTGGGATGGGCTACAGGACAATAGGCAAGCAGCTTGGTGAGAAGGCAACAACTGTTGCCGCAATTATTAGAAAATGGAAGAAGTTCAAGATGACGGTCAATCTCCCTCGGTCTGGGGCACCATGCAAGATCTCACCTCGTGGGGCTTCAATGATCATGAGGAAGGTGAGGGATCAGCCCAGAACTACACGGCAGGACCTGGTCAATGACCTGAAGAGAGCTGGGACCACAGTCTCAAAGAAAACCATTAGTAACACACTACGCCGTCATGGATTAAAATGCTGCAGCGCACGCAAGGTCCCCCTGCTCAAGCCAGCGCATGTCCAGGCCCGTCTGAAGTTTGCCAATGACCATCTGGATAATCCAGAGGAGGAATGGGAGAAGGTCATGTGGTCTGATGAGACAAAAATAGAGCTTTTTGGTCTAAACTCCACTCGCCGTGTTTGGAGGAAGAAGAAGGATGAGTACAACCCCAAGAACACCATCCCAACCGTGAAGTATGGAGGTGGAAACATCATTCTTTGGGGATGCTTTTCTGCAAAGGGGACAGGACGACTGCACCGTATTGAGGGGAGGATGGATGGGGCCATGTATCGCGAGATCTTGGCCAACAACCTCCATCCCTCAGTAAGAGCATTGAAGATGGGTCGTGGCTGGGTCTTCCAGCATGACAAAGACCCGAAACACACAGCCAGGGCAACTAAGGAGTGGCTCAGTAAGAAGCATCTCAAGGTCCTGGAGTGGCCTAGCCAGTCTCCAGACCTGAACCCAATAGAAAATCTTTGGAGGGAGCTGAAAGTCCGTATTGCCCAGCGACAGCCCCGAAACCTGAAGGATCTGTATGGAGGAGTGGGCCAAAATCCCTGCTGCAGTGTGTGGAAACCTGGTCAAGAACTACAGGAAACGTATGATCTCTGTAATTGCAAACAAATGTTTCTGTACCAAATATTAAGTTCTGCTTTTCTGATGTATCAAATACTTATGTCATGCAATAAAATGCAAATTAATTACTTAAAAATCATACAATGTGATTTTGTGGATTTTTGTTTTAGATTCCGTCACTCACAGTTGAAGAGTACCTATGATAAAAATTACAGACTTCTACATGCTTTGTAAGTGGGAAAACCTGCAAAATCGGCAGTGTATCAAATACTTGTTCTCCTCACTGTAAATACTTTCTGAAAGCATTGTACATATCTACCTTAATTACCTGGTACCCTGCACATCGACTCAGTACTGGTACTTCCTGTATATAGCCATGTTATTACCTGGTACCCTGCACATTGACTCAGTACTGGTACTAACTGTATATAGCCATGTTATTACCTGGTACCCTGCACATTGACTCAGTACTGGTACTAACTGTATATAGCCAAACTGTCATTGCTATCATTGCTGTATTTATTGCCTTACAAGATCCTGCTCCAATGATGTCCTGCGTTCCTTTAAGACTAAAACTCACACATACTTTGATGTAAACATTGTAATGACTGTGCCGTCTACCTCGACGGTGCCCCTCCCACCCCGGCGCTCCGGCTTGCCGGTATACTAACCACCGGCAAGAGGATGATGGCAGCCACACCCATGCTCCCACACCTGTTCCCATTCCCCCTGATTCCACACACCCACACCCACACACACCTGTTCCCATTCCCCCTGATTCCACACACCCACACCCACACACACCTGTTCCCATTCCCCCTGATTCCACACACCCACACCCACACACACCTGTTCCCATTCCCCCTGATTCCACACACCCACACCCACACACACCTGTTCCCATTCCCCCTGATTCCACACACCCACACCCACCTGTTCCCATTCCCCCTGATTCCACACACCCACACCCACCTGTTCCCATTCCCCCTGATTCCACACACCCACACCCACCTGTTCCCATTTTACATGATTCCACACACCCACACCCACACCCACCTGTTCCCATTCCCCCTGATTGCGCTCCCTATTGATGTTCCAGCCCCAGTGTGAGTGTGTTGATTACTGTAATTGTACTCATGTCAAGTGTGCAGATTAAACTTGTTTGGCTTTTCGTTTTCAATCCCTTTGTTTTTGTGTTCACTACCCTTGCATCCTCACAAACATAGGCACAAAACGTGTTTCACTCAGATGTAATATTTATTTTTAACGTGTTTATACTATATTAACACTATCTTAACATAAATTAACCTGTACATCCTGCACCATAATTTATAAGAACATTACATTACACTTTCAAAAAGCAAAAATAGCACAATTATATAATGCCACTGAAATGATAGATTATCACATAGATAAATACAACTGACAGTTTCATTGCACTGGTCTTTGTGGAATGATCAAGAGACATTGTAGCCAGTTTCAGATACGTTCCTGTATGTCCTTGAAACAGTCATAACCAAAAGGGCTACGGTCAATCCCATTTTAATTTGGTAAATTCAGGTTGATAAGTGCACACTTATAAACAGTTTCAATTAAATCTTCAATTAAATCTTAAACTTCCTGAATTTATTGAATTAAAATTGAATTGATCCCAAAAAAATTTGGACCAATCATTTTGGATTCTTACTGTACTTTGTATTCTCCAATGTAGTATTGTCCCATATAATGTTGGCACCATAATATTCTACAAGATTTTTGTATCATACATCTGAACTTTGGCAGAGACAGTGTCGACTCTATAGACTTCTTTGTTGCAGCAGCATGTCTGGATGAGTTTGAATATGGCCATGCCTGGCACCACCAGACTGGGGATTCCTGCTAGGATGAAGATGATGACGTAGATCCAAGCAGGATACTCCAACACCTCTAGAGTGGGGAAGTTAGCCTGCAGAGGACACCCTAGCGTGTTACACACTGGTGGTAGATTTCTCCCCTTTCAGCGCTTTGACAACTGGAAAGGTGCAAGATAAATGCTATCTAAATGCTATCAATTATTCATATTAATATCTAGAAAGATGTTTTGACTATATGTGACAGGTAGTCAGTTAGTTCCCCTTGGCTCCTGTTTCAATACAAGGGCTGGCGTAGTCTAGCAGCACCTAGTGTTCAGTCACACAATAGGTTATCTTCTGGGGGGAAAAGAACTGGGTCCATATTCATTAAGTGTCTCAGATCTAGGATCAGTTCCCCCCTGTCCATCTTATCGTGTTCATTGTGATCTAAAATGTAAAACTGATCCTTGATATGCACTCCTACTCTAAAAACGCTTCATCAATACAGCCCCTGATTTGAATGTAGAGGAGGAACGTACCGAGCTTGGATTCCAGGCGATGTAGGTGACGTTGGAGCTGACTTTGGTGACGAAGTAGAAGATGAAGATGACTAAGACGATTAAAGGGCTGACGAACCTCCAGGTCACCTGCCAGAAGATGTTGGGCTTGTGACCGATCATGAACTCTATGTCCTTGTTAAACCTGTAGAAGAAGAAGACTTAATTAACTCATGGAAGATTTGTCTCCTGCCGTACCCAACCCCTCTGGTACACACATGTTGGAGAGGCTGGGGCTTTAGGAGAGACGAGGAGAGACGAGGAGAGACGAGGAGAGACAAAACATCAGACCTCTCTTGAACCGATCACTGTTTGATGTTCATCAGGAATACATGCTGTTAGGTACAGCATTAACCTTTGGATACTACATTACATGCCAACGTTGTAGCCTCTTTAAACCAGCCTTATCTTCCAGCCTTATCTTGGAAGCTCACATTTTGTTTCACCTCACGGATCACGTATCACGTGAAGTGGAATAGAATGAGAGATTGCAAGATCAGGCTGGGTTAATGAGGCTACCAACTTTGACATTATACCAGATTAACATACACTAGTTAGTTAGCTGTTGCCAAAATGCACGGCTACTTGGATTGATTTCTGTGGTGGCTGATGTCTCAAAAAGCTGGGGAGGATCAGGGAGGAAGAGGAGGTGGACACTCACCTGTCTATGCCATAGATGTAGACCACAGCTATCATCTCACAGAAGGCGATGACTAGGAGAGGAATGGAGCCGGCAAAGCTGTCGAACAAAGCCAGCCAGTAGTTACCAGAACTCTGAGCAAATATCAAAGCAACGATGAATGACACCAGACAGACAATACCTGAAACAGAAGACATTAAACGCTGAGTTATTTCTTCAAGGTGGTCTCCATCTCTAGTCCTGGAGAGCTACAGGATGTGAAGGCATTTGTTCCAGTCCAGCACTAAGCTCTCCAGGACAGAAGCTGGAGACCCCTGCATTGGAAATGTATATTGCTCCATGTGTCCATTGATACTGGTCTCAATTGATTCAAGCCAAGGTATTTACCAGTGATCGCCTCCTTAGGCCACCTTTTAGGGAAGATGTTGAGATCCTGAAGGGGCACCACCGTGCCTTCTATGCTGCCAAACATGGTGGACAGTCCCAGACAGAAGAGCATGATGAAGAACAGGATGGACCAGAGAGGAGAGACAGGCATCTTGGTAATGGCTTCTGTGAACACGATGAAGGCCAGACCAGTTCCCTCCACACCCTATTGGAAGACAATGACTCACCATCAGGGCAAACATGACTAAAATCAGATCCAGGGATAAACAGTAAAGAGTTTGAATACCTGACTGAGGAAAGTTTGCAAGTCGCAGTCCTTGAGGTTCAGACCCTGGATGATCTCTGGGAAGGTGGCGTTTAGATTCTGTAGGGATTCTGCATAGTTGCCTTCTGTGATGTTACCCTCCGGAAGACTGAAAGCGTTAAGCAGGGCCAAGATGTTTCTGGATGGGACAACACATAGAGCCAGTAAGGTTGAGACGGAGGTAGGTCGAGTAAGAACTGTTTTCATATTTAACCATTTGCCCAAGAATCTTGAAAATACACAACAATAATACACAACAATAATACACAACACAACAATAATACACAACACAACAATAATACACAACAATAATAAATAATACACAACACAACAATAATACACAACACAACAATAATACACAACAACAATAAATAATACACAATACAACAATAATACACAACACAACAATAATACACAACACAACAATAATACACAACACAACAATAAAACACAAAACCACTACATGCTAGAAATTGCTAGTAATGCACAGTGTATAATATCAAAACAGAATAACGGAATGATAATTGTTTTGAGACCGTTCTGTCCGTCCATTTAGTGCCGGTTTCCGAACACAGACTAAACCTAGTCCGGGCCTAAAAAGCAAGCTCAGAGCCCAACGTAACCTGACTGAAAACACGTACCCTTCCAGACAGTCGTCAAACCTCTCTGTGGCCCTGAAGCCAATGATGGAGTAGATGACTGTAGCAGCGTAGACTGACGTGAAGCCGTTGATGATGGAGATGATGACGGCATCCTGCTCACAGTTGTTGCTGAAGAAAAGAAGAGTGGAGTCCATTGAAGAGTCAACATAGCCTTGTCTACATTGTGTAAATGTAGGTATGAGTCCCAAATGGCACCTTATTTCTTACTACCTGATGAGGCTCATAGGGCTCTGGTCAAAAGTAGTGCACTATGTTGTAGGGAATAGGGTGCCATTTGAGACGAAGTTGTCGATAAATCTGTGGTCACTTACTGCACAGAGTTGTAGCTGGAGAAGGAGATGAGACCTCCGAAGGCCAAGGAGAAGGAGTAGAACACCTGGGCACCTGCATCCAGCCAGGTAGACGGGTTCATCAACTCATCCAACTATGAGAAGACAATCAATGTATAATGCACACAACAAAGGGATCTGAGGCCTGATGATGTTGTGGTGAACTAGCACTTTGAGATGATATACTTACATCAGGTGTGAAGAGGAACTTGATACCATCCAGAGAACCTTTGAGAGTCAGCCCTCTGATCAGGAAGATGGTGAGGACCACGTAGGGAAGAGTGGAAGTTATGTACACAGCCTGAAGACAGAGAGGGCAGAACCACCTTGTAATGGATGATCTTCCACTGGAGAAGGTGAACTATGCACTGCATTTCTATCCACTAAATGGCACTGAAATTTTAAAAAAATACCATCTTGTGGAAAACACTTCAAACTAAGTCTAGAATCCTATCTGAATAGAACCTGTGTATCGTACCTTGCCAGTGGTCTCCATGGGACCGGGTATCGTACCTTGCCAGTGGTCTCCATGGGACTGGGAATCGTACCTTGCCAGTGGTCTCCATGGGACTGGGTATCGTACCTTGCCAGTGGTCTCCATGGGACTGGGTATCGTACCTTGCCAGTGGTCTCCATGGGACCGGGTATCGTACCTTGCCAGTGGTCTCAATGGGACTGTGTACCGTACCTTGCCAGTGGTCTCAATGGGACTGTGTACCGTACCTTGCCAATCGTCTCAATGGGACTGTGTACCGTACCTTGCCAGTGGTCTCAATGGGACTGTGTATCGTACCTTGCCAGTGGTCTCAATGCCACGAAGGCAGCAGACGTACAACAGCAGCCAGGCACACAGTAGACACAGCACCATCCACCACTGCAGTCCTCCAGAGTCCCCTATGGATGCGGACGTGTTTAGTGTGTCTCTGTACCAGAAATAATCCACTGGGGAACTCAGGGCGCATTCTGAGACCAAACCTACAGGGGGCAGCAGAAACACTGTTAATACCCAAGGTCAGTCCAGCAGCATTTTGCCTGATAACAACTTCTATAGATCCAGCTAGTCTCATAAGATAAGGACCCTGAAAATCTCATCATTAGACCCGTTTTGAGGTCTTAAAAACATTTGAGAAAATGTGATTTTGTAGTGAACTGTGACTCTAAATCCATACAGAATATGAACATACCTGTCAGGTTGGCATTGACAGGACACTGACTCCATGGCAGAGGGCTCTGGAATGAGTTGAAGAAGTACCACATCACCCAGGCAATTATAGTGTTGTAGTACATGCCCACCAGAAAGGAGACAAACAGGGAGGCGATGCCTGTAGGACACAATCATTCCACATATCAGTGGTGCCTGAGGCCAGAGGAGGCTGGTGGGAAGCGCTATAGAAGGAAGGGCTCATTGTAATGGCTGGAATGGAATACATGGAACGGAGTCAAACATGTGGCTTCCATATGTTTCATGTGATTGATACGTTCCATACATTCCATTCCAGCCATTACAATGAGCCCTTCCTTCTATAGCGCCTCCCACCAGCCTCCTCTGCTGGAGGCATTATTCCAGATATCACTACATATCAGTGAGGTAAAGTCTGGTCTGTTATGGCTGAGTCCCAAATAGCAACCTATTCCCTATGTAGTGCACTACTTTTGACTAGAGCCCTATACTACTTTTGACCAGGATCCATAGGCCTCTGGTCAAAAATAGTTCTGTATATAGAGAATAATGTGCCATTTGGAACGCTTTCCTACAGAAGGAGGAGATGGATACACACTTTACTGTTATGGTAACCTCACTTCGAAGACGTCTTGTGGTCAGTTTAACTACATACTTGTCTATCAACAGTACACAGAGTTTTCTACTGTTTTTTGTTGGACTCACCAACACCAGTCAGGTACGGGTTAATGGCCGTCCACACTCCCACACTGCCGCTCCTGAGGCGCTGTCCGATAGCGAACTCCAGGTGCAGCAGTGGAATCCCCTCCAGAACCAGCAGGATCAAGAATGGGATCATAAACGCTCCTGGGAATGTGAGATAGAAAATGTGAATGAGAGGTATCATAAAAGCCTGATTCCATATCTGTATGTTGCTGAAGCCAACTTCTGGGATCAAGCTACTGAAGTCAATAAAGTACAGGCATGAATCATGCTGCCGTTGACCGTAGTGCCCCCACACCCTCAGTAGTCTTTACTCTGCCTCCACTCCAATGGACAATTATTATTACTATGTTCTAAGTGAATGTATTTATATTGAAAAAATATATAAATGCAACATGTAAAGTGTTGGTCCCATGTTTCATGAGATGAAATAAAAGATCCCAGAAATGTTCCTTACGCACAAAAAGCTTATTTCTCTAAAATGCCTGTCAGTGAGCATTTCTCCTTTGCCAAGATATAATCCGTCCACCTGACAGGTCTGACATACCAAGAAGCTGATTAAACAGCATGATCATTACACAGGTGCACCTTGTGCTGGGGACAATAAAAGGCCACTCTAAAATGTGCAGTTTTGTCACACAACACAATGCCACAGATGTCTCAAGTTTTGAGGGAGAGTGTAATTGGCATGCTGACTGCAGGAATGTCCACCAGAACTGTTGCCAGAGAATTCAATGTTCATTTCTCTACCATAAGCCGCCTCCAACGTCGTTTTAGAGAATATGGCAGTACATCCAACCGTCCTCAGAACCTACATGTAACCACGCCAGCCCCGGAGCTCCACATCTGTCTTCTTCACCTGCGGGATGATCTGAGACGAGCCACCCGGACAGCTGATGAAACTGTGGGTTTGAATGGGCTTGGCCCGCAGGCCATATGTTATCTGCCCTGGGTATAGATAGTGACATGTAACTAAAGCAACTCTCAAGGTTAGGGTGGACACCACATAACTGAAGATGAACAGCCAACTTATGTAAACACTTGAACATGACTCAGCCATTTGAACATGACTTGTATATTAATTGAAAAGGAATTACAATCTACAGATGATAGGTGTCCTCACTAATCAAACATAAACATGGGTGTGCCTATACAGGGTCTCCACAGGTCTAACACGTGTTACTTCATAGATAGGCTATATCACTGCCCTCAATGAACTCTGCCTGACTGGAACTGTGAAGCTATCATATAGGAAACACAAAAACAGAACGGCGTCCTTCGTTTCACTCGGTCAATTAGGTCAGTATTGTGGAGCAACTACAATGTTGTTGATCAATACTCACTTTTCATATTAAACACTATTATTGCACACAGAGTCCATGCAATTTATTATGTGACGTGTTAAGCACATTTTTACACATTTTGAACTTATTTAGGCTTGAAATAACAAAGGGGTTAAATACTTATTGCCTTTTTCCGAATTTAATTTTACATTTTTTATTAATTTGTAAAAACTTCTTAAACGTCCTTCCACTTTGACATTATGGGCTATTGTGTTTAGATCAGTGACATGAAATCTAAATTCAATCCATTTTAAATTCAGGCTGTTACACAACCAAATGAGGAGCGTGAATACTTTCTGAAGAAAGTCAGATACAATTTAAACCAGTTTTTAGAATGAATCCCTGATCTGAGTTTAAATGTGTTTCTAAAACAATGGAGAAACAGGATTAATTAAAAACTATGTTTTAAAGTTTTTTTGCAACATGATTAATGGATAAAGCTGGATTGAAACCGGTTTAAGAGTTTAAACTAAGTTAACAACTGTTGGTGCAACCCACCCGGAGGCGTTTCCTTCATTATGATATCAAGGAGTGGTCTAATTGTCTGTCAGGACTCTTTATGGACATATTATATTATTATACGATATGATTAGTACTCATCATGAGTCCTTTATCAATGTAATAATCACTAAGGCCGGACAAAGTTGAATTGCTGTTTAAAGGATGCATCGCCTCACTTTTCTCCCCCGCAAAAAAATCTGATGTGTTATTTTATGGGCAATATATGCAGCTCTTTGTTTGTAATGCACTGTCCCCTCTCCCTCCAGGTTTTCCCAAGTTTATTCCCAAGAGACCAAACAACCTCAGATCACGTGCTCAGATCATGTTCCAGCCTCGGATTGGACAGTGAAACACACACGCCCTCGCACCTGCAGGCGACGTGCAGATGTTTCATCTCTCTCTCATGCCGTCATGGCTGAAGCCAGTGTAAATTCCTACTGTTTATGTGTCCAGGTTAAACGTGGGACGTCCCTCATTATAAACAAACAGTCGGTTAACTTCATGGTCATTGCATCGAAACAACAATGTCATTGAACCAGAGATCAAGGCATTCCTCAGCTAAGATGCAGTGCAAGCTGATAGTATTTTGGACAATCAAATTGGACAATCAAATCGAAGTGTGTCAGCTGTATGGTGATTTGCGATTCATAACTTTCGTGGCAGCCAGACGAGACAATCGAAGGAGGATGCGGTGAGCAAAGTTACTGGGATCGAATTTAGTCAGGCTTGGTCTATATAGATTTGATGCTTCTAATTGTGCCTGTTATAAACTATATTTTTTATTTTGATGATAGGATTGATGCATTTTTTCCAAAGCTACATTAACTTGTCAGACCTAACTTGATTGGCCCTCTTTCTACAAGGCCTGGTCTATGAGAGGCCTAATCATATGAATACGTTGTTAAAGCCTATAGGCTATAGAGATGCATTCAGGTAATAAACTCATTATTATACATCAACATTTTAATTTGATTACAATTATTTATTGTCAATCATTCTTGAATTTGTTAGACTTTACAATTAACTGATAATACATTCATACATTACTTTTATTTTCAATACTTTTTGAATATGATAGAATATTGCATTCTGTTATAATAATGTTAATTTGTGTATTAATAATAACTATTGTTAATGACCATATGTCCCAGGACAATGTGGTAAAGTGCTATTATTCCTTATCCACTTAATGTATATATTTATATTTCTTTTTATTAAAACATTTTTGCTCGCTCGTCTTGCTTTTCTGGGGGGAAAATCTGTTAAACAGTGAATCAATTTTGTCTGGCCCAATGTCAATAATATACAGTAACAAAATGTGGAAAAGGTGAAAGGGCCTGAATACTTTCTGAAAACCTTATATTATCTTATAATAATAATAATTATTATATTATATTATATTATGTATTTTCCCTCATTACTTTCCCCGACCCACCTCTCTCCTAATTGGAGTAAACTAATGTTCAACAACATTTAGGCTTCCAGTTTATACGGAGCCTTCAGAACGTATTCAGACCCGTTGCTATGAGACTAGAAATTGAGCTCAGGTGCTTCCTGTTTCCATTGATCATCCTTGAGATGTTTCTACAACTTGATTAGAGTCCACCTGTGGTAAATTCCATTGACTGGACATGATTTGGAAAGGCACATACCTGTCTATATAAGGTCCCACAGTTGACAGTGCATGTCAGAGCAAAAACCAAGCCATGAGGTTGAAGGAATTGTCTGTAGAGCTCCGAGAAAGGAATGGTGTTGCATATTTTACATGAGTTATCTTGTTGTTTTAAATCCTACCCTTCAGATCCACTCAATATATCCCCCAACACCATCTGACATATCTTTTTCAAATGTCCTGTGATGTTTCACAAAAGTTCTGAACATTTCTATTCTCATAGTTACTACAGATTGCAAACTAAAGATACTTTTTTTTGTTGCTAAAAGTATTACTATATTTTTGATCAACTGACTATGACTTTTAAACCCACCCAGTAGTGCTATTTGCAGAGTTATCTCCATTCCTGGTTGGAAACAAGCTACATATGGACAGTACCAAAACATGTTTGAATCCAGTGTTGTTTTGCATCTCATTTCATAAACCATGTTCCATGCATCGAAAATCTCTTCCCAACTATTTTGCAATCTATAAGACACAACTGTCCATTTTTTATCTTTAAGTTGATTTAACTAGGCAAGTTAGTTAAGAACAAACTCTTATTTACAATGACAGCCTACCTCCAGGGTTAAGTGCCTTGCTCAAGGACACATCAACAGTTTTTTTCCACATTGTCGCCTCGGGTATTAGCCGACAGACAAGTTCCTGACTATGTCTCTCTTCCACTTTCCTCTTCCATGTTTGTGGTAATGATGCAATTAGTTGGTTGTAATTGTGGGTACTCCTCTTGACAGTTTAAAACTTTCTGAGATGTAGCCATTATTTACTGTTTTACACCTGGGGTTACTATGGTTACTATACATAACTTTAACCCATTTTAAAAGAGATTCTCAAAAATTGAAATATTCCAGGCATTTATATATCAATTATATTAATATTAGCATGAGCAATGTTGGAGTGGCATAGACTAAAATACAGTATAATAGAATACAGTATATACATATGAGATGTGTAAAGCAGTATGTACACATTATTTAAGTGATTAGTGTTCCATTATTAACGCCTTAAGGATCAGACCCTTTTTTCAATTTTCGCCTAAAATGACATACCCAAATCTAACTGCCTGTAGCTCAGGACCTGAAGCAAGGAGATGCATATTATTGATACCATTTGAAAGGAAACACTTTGAAGTTTGTGGAAATGTGAAATTAATGTAGGAGAATATAACATATTAAATCTGTGTTACATCATCTTTGAAATGCAAGTGAAAGGCCATAATATTACTTAGGAGTCCAGGCCCAATTTAGATTTTGGCCACTAGATGGCAGCAGTGTATGTGCAAAGTTTTAGACTGATCCAATGAACCATTGCATTACTGTTCAAAATGTTGTATCAAGTCTGCCCAAATGTGCCTAACTGGTTTATTGATACATTTTCAAGTACATAACTGTGAACTTTTTCCACATTTTGTTACGTTACAGCCTTATTCTAAATTTATTAAATTGTTTTATTTTTCTCACCATTCTACAAACAATATCCCATAATGACAAAGCAAAAACTTGTAATTATTTTTTTGCTAATTTATATAGCCTTGATATAATAATCTATAATAATAGATTCTATATTAATTATTATTAATTCTATAATAATCTAATTTATTTTATCCTTGATTTTTAAAAACTGAAATAACACATTTAAATAAGTATTCAGACCATTTACTCCTTTGGCAGCGATTCCAGCATCGAGTCGTCTTGGGTCTGACGCTACAAGCCTCGCACACCTGTATTTGGGGAGTTTCTCACATTGTTCTCTGCAGATCCTCTCAAGCTCTGTCAGGTTAGTGTTTCTGTACAGCTATTTTCAGGTCTCTCCAGAGATGTTCGATCGGGTTCAAGTCCGGGCTCTGGCTGGGCCACTCAAGGACATTCAGAGACTTGTCCCGAAGCCACTCCTGCGTTGTCTTGCTGTGTGCTTAGGGTCGTTGTCCTGTTGGAAGGTGAACCTTCACCCCAGTCTGAGGTCCTGCGCGCTCTGGAGCAGGTTTTCATCAAGGATCTCTCTGTACTTTGCTCCATTCATCTTTCCCTCGATCCTGACTAGTCTCCCAGTGCCTGCCACTGAAAAACATATCCACAGCATGATGCTGCCACCACCATGCTTCACTATAGGGATGGTGCCAGGTTTCCTCCAGACGTGACGCTTGGCTTTCAGGCCAACAAGTTCAATCTTGGTTTCATCAGACCAGATAATCTTGTTTCTCATGGTCTGAGAGTCTTTAGGTGCCTTTAGGAAAACTCCAAGTGGGCTGTCATGTGCCTTTTACTGAGGAGTGGCTTCCGTCTGGCCACTCTACCATAAAGGCCTGATTGGTGGAGTGCTGCAGCGATGGTTGCCACTAATTAGGAAACACTACTGTGGACTAAGGTTGATTAACTTCGGTGTTGGAGGGCTGCAGGGTTGATTAACTTCGGTGTTGGAGGGCTGCAGGGTTGATTAACTTCGGTGTTGGAGGGTCACAGGGTTGATTATCTCCGGTGTTGGAGAGTCACAGGGTTGATTATCTCTGGTGTTGGAGAGTCACATGGTTGATTAACTCTGGTGTTGGAGGGTCACAGGGTTGATTAACTCTGGTGTTGGAGGGTCACATGGTTGATTATCTCTGGTGTTGGAGGGTCACAGGGTTGATTAACTTGATTTGCAACCGACCACAAAAACGTATTGGACATGTTTAGGTAGTCTCTCCCTGTTTCAGTCCATTTTATTCCCTTTGCTGCCTAATTAATATGACCAATGTTAACCACAACATACCCAGTATTGAGTGACCAATAGTCGGGTGAGATTCAACATATTTCCATGATGTAATAACTCTATGCCTCAGTGCCGTTAGTCAGTGCTTTGATGATATAAAGTAGTGTATATTGTTTCCCAGTAACAGCATCTGTTCAGTATTTACATAGAGTATAATAGTGTTAGATCATATTTCACCCAAATCACAGTAAATGGGGTGGTAAACTCATCATGACGCTTTCTGTTTTTATGGGGGTTTTTTACTGGGCACTTTTCCCCGTCTCCTCTTCCAGACAGATAATGTACTGTATCCTCTCAAATGTATTTTAGGGATACACTTGCCAAACAAGGTCAACAATGACTTAAATGTTTTGCATAGCCAGCTGTGATATACAGTATATCTGTATTTTGTAAATATAAAACAATTATCTGTAGTCTAAATTCACATATTTAGAACTAGTGTTCTTAGCTATAATCATTGGTAATAATCTACACAACATGTTCATCCTTTAACCTATGAATATCTGAATTTCTATGACTGAATAACTATCTGTATAAATGGATCAACTAGTGTAGAGTACATCCGTCTCTATCTTTTAAGATATTGTTTCAAAGCTCTACGTGATTTTTACTTGTCGATCAAAGCATTTCATAAAACTCTGTAAATGTAGTTAGTGACATATTTCAAGCTCTTCAATGAATCGCTCTGTTACAGTTACTAGAGTCATTACTACAGTAGGAGTCATTACATTAGGCCTATGTAGAGTCATTACTACAGTAGGAGTCATTACATTAGGCCTATGTAGAGTCATTACTACAGTAGGAGTCATTACATTAGGCCTATGTAGAGTCATTACTACAGTAGGAGTCATTACATTAGGCCTATGTAGAGTCATTACTACAGTAGGAGTCATTACAGGTCGCAGTTGCAAATGAGAACTTGTTCTCAACTGACCTACCTGGTTAAATAAAGGTGAAATAAATAAATAAAAATTAGGCCTATGTAGAGTCATCAGTAGATATACATGTAATCAACGAACCACAATAAAATACACTTTATCCATTAAACATTTTTTACTTTCAGCTTTCGTTCTCCTACTGCACCCTCACTCTTAACCCACAAACCAAGGCTTGGTTTCCTGGACACAAATTAAGCCTTGTCCTTTACTAACAATCACTGTCAATGAAAATTCCCCATTAAACATGTTTAATAGTCCAGGACTAGGCTTAATCTGTGTCCGGGAAACCACCCCCAACTGTATAGCATAACCTACCTCCTCCATGGCTCTGACACAGGTAAGGGAACCTCCACACGTTCCCCAGCCCTACACAAAAGCCCACACAGGTCAGCATGTACTGGGTCTTGTTGTCCCATTTGGGCCTGTCCCCGGCCTCCTCCTTCTCCATCCTCTCCAATTCCTGATGAGACGGGATCCGGTCTTCCAGACCTGGGTTAGGGAGCTTGGGGAATTTCATGGTGGCCGGCTGGCAGGCTGTGGAGATCAGGATGAGATCAGGCTTCAGCCTAGAGGAAGTAGGAAATATCCACACTAAGGATCTGCTGCACCCACAAGAAGAGATGTTTCCTGAGTGGTTGGTCTTCAGTCACAGGAAGAGACAGCAGAGGTGTGAGGAAGTCTCTTGTGCTCTTTAGTCTTCATCACTCTCTCTCTCTCTCTCTCTCTCTCTCTCTCTCTCTCTCTCTCTCTCTCTCTCTCTCCCTCTCACTCTCACTCTCCCTCTCTCTGTCTCTCTCTCTCTATCTCACTACCTCCCTTATCTATCTGTTTGCTGATAGAGGATTGTTATCACCAGGTCAAGAGATGGCACCACAGATACCTAAAAAGGCACAAGATAGAGAGAGAGAGATGTGTGTGTGTGTGTGTGTTTTGTGTGTATTTATTGGCTGGATTAGGATTGGGTGAGGCTGCCAACCCATATTAATGAATAACTGCCTTTTGAATCATTTACCAAAACATCATGATTGTCAAATATATGGCCCTATTAGATGTTCTCTAGAAAGTACAGATGAGGAAAACAGAACCTTCAGATGATAAAGATTTAACACAAACGGTTAATCTTTGAATACTTCTGTATCAACACAGCAATACCCTAACTGTACTAAGTTTATGCAGTTCCACAAGCAGAAGTTTTCAGTTGCCACACATTATTCATGTTTTTTTGCATCACTGGTTAATCTGGAATTTCAGAGAATATACTGAATCTGTATGAAAAAGATGTGTATTATTATTGATGTATTATAATTATAATTGATACTGTTATTGTTGATGTGGATGATGGCAGCCGCCCACACCTGCTCCCCATCACCTGATTACACTCCCTATTTATCTATTTCATTCTTTCTTGTTTCCCTTTTTTTCAACCTCCTCCTTTTTGTGCTCACCTTCCTCGCACCGTCACAACAGTCATTTATAGTTTTGTTAACAAGTGGACATTCCAAGCTGAAGTAGGTTAAGAGAGTAAGCAAATCTGTTGTTCTCACTGACCCTAACCCAAGCTAAAGCATGAAACACACAGAGAACCTCACTGCTGATAGACTGCCGATAGGTAGGCCTACTTATCACAGTAGGGGGCTGTTCCTTCTCTTGCCAGAACAAAATCGGTACATGCTGCGTGCCGACCCGCTAACCATGAACCTTCAGATTCTACTTGTAGAATCGCAATGCTCGTCAGTGGCCAAAAACGTGACTTTGAGCCTATCAGAGATCACGAAAGCCCTCACATGGGGAACCAACAAAAAAAGGAAAAAAGAGGGCATTTTCCCCCTCCAGCCACAGATGAGCCAGTCACAGTACAGTACAGTATGATGATCTCCCTCCAGCCACAGATGAGCCAGTCACAGTACAGTACAGTATGATGATCTCCCTCCAGCCACAGATGAGCCAGTCACAGTACAGTACAGTATGATGATCTCCCTCCAGCCACAGATGAGCCAGTCACAGTACAGTACAGTATGATGATCTCCCTCCAGCCACAGATGAGCCAGTCACAGTACAGTACAGTATGATGATCTCCCTCCAGCCACAGATGAGCCAGTCACAGTACAGTACAGTATGATGATCTCCCTCCAGCCACAGATGAGCCAGTCACAGTACAGTACAGTATGATGATCTCCCTCCAGCCACAGATGAGCCAGTCACAGTACAGTACAGTATGATGATCTCCCTCCAGCCACAGATGAGCCAGTCACAGTACAGTACAGTATGATGATCTCCCTCCAGCCACAGATGAGCCAGTCACAGTACAGTACAGTATGATGATCTCCCTCCAGCCACAGATGAGCCAGTCACAGTACAGTACAGTATGATGATCTCCCTCCAGCCACAGATGAGCCAGTCACAGTACAGTACAGTATGATGATCTCCCTCCAGCCACAGATGAGCCAGTCACAGTACAGTACAGTATGATGATCTCCCTCCAGCCACAGATGAGCCAGTCACAGTACAGTACAGTATGATGATCTCCCTCCAGCCACAGATGAGCCAGTCACAGTACAGTACAGTATGATGATCTCCCTCCAGCCACAGATGAGCCAGTCACAGTACAGTACAGTATGATGATCTCCCTCCAGCCACAGATGAGCCAGTCACAGTACAGTACAGTATGATGATCTCCCTCCAGCCACAGATGAGCCAGTCACAGTACAGTACAGTATGATGATCTCCCTCCAGCCACAGATGAGCCAGTCACAGTACAGTACAGTATGATGATCTCCCTCCAGCCACAGATGAGCCAGTCACAGTACAGTACAGTATGATGATCTCCCTCCAGCCACAGATGAGCCAGTCACAGTACAGTACAGTATGATGATCTCCCTCCAGCCACAGATGAGCCAGTCACAGTACAGTACAGTATGATGATCTCCCTCCAGCCACAGATGAGCCAGTCACAGTACAGTACAGTATGATGATCTCCCTCCAGCCACAGATGAGCCAGTCACAGTACAGTACAGTATGATGATCTCCCTCCAGCCACAGATGAGCCAGTCACAGTACAGTACAGTATGATGATCTCCCTCCAGCCACAGATGAGCCAGTCACAGTACAGTACAGTATGATGATCTCCCTCCAGCCACAGATGAGCCAGTCACAGTACAGTACAGTATGATGATCTCCCTCCAGCCACAGATGAGCCAGTCACAGTACAGTACAGTATGATGATCTCCCTCCAGCCACAGATGAGCCAGTCACAGTACAGTACAGTATGATGATCTCCCTCCAGCCACAGATGAGCCAGTCACAGTACAGTACAGTATGATGATCTCCCTCCAGCCACAGATGAGCCAGTCACAGTACAGTACAGTATGATGATCTCCCTCCAGCCACAGATGAGCCAGTCACAGTACAGTACAGTATGATGATCTCCCTCCAGCCACAGATGAGCCAGTCACAGTACAGTACAGTATGATGATCTCCCTCCAGCCACAGATGAGCCAGTCACAGTACAGTACAGTATGATGATCTCCCTCCAGCCACAGATGAGCCAGTCACAGTACAGTAAAGTATGAAGATCTCCCTCCAGCCACAGATGAGCCAGTCACAGTACAGTACAGTATGATGATCTCCCTCCAGCCACAGATGAGCCAGTCACAGTACAGTACAGTATGATGATCTCCCTCCAGCCACAGATGAGCCAGTCACAGTACAGTACAGTATGATGATCTCCCTCCAGCCACAGATGAGCCAGTCACAGTACAGTACAGTATGAAGATCTGGAGCCTCTACCACCAACCTCCACCAACAACCTCCACCAACAACCTCCACCAACAACCTCCCCAGTACTCCGCCCCTTCCCCCCTTTTTGTGTTAAGATTTTGTGTTTTTTGGGGGGGGGGGGGGGGAATATCGCGGTCGTGAGCCCGCGCCTTAGTGGGGGGGTACTGTAAGGGCCTGACTGAGGCCAGGTCTCTGACTCCCTCTAGAGGGAGTGGGATGGCCACAGTCAGGTCCTTACATTCACTAGGTTGGTGTTGGGTTTTGGTGAACCCAATTAGAGGCAGCTGTCTTAAGTTGTCTCTAATTGGAGAGTCTATTTATGTTCACATTTTGTGTGTGTGTGTTTTGTCTGTGTAGTGCGTTGTCTGTGTGTGTGTGTTGTCTGTGTAGTGTGTTGTCTGTGTAGTGCGTTGTCTGTGTAGTGCATTGTCTGTGTAGTGCGTTGTGTAAAGGAATTGTAAAGGAATGAAGGAATGATTGTGTCTTTATTGGAGGTCATGCCATGATGAAGCTAGGGGACTATGTTAGAGGGACACTGGGATGAAAGCCCAATGTCCAGCTACTGCTATATAATCTGTTTCTTACTGTAGGGATGGTTGAGATGTTCTGTCATCCTTTGTTAAATATTTTAAAGTGTCTTCTGTCAGTCAGACCATTCAAGAGAGAGTGTCTGCATTCCAAATGGCACTCTATTCCCTATATAGAGCACTACTTTTAACCAGAGTTCTATGGGCCCTGGTCAAAAGTACAAAAAAAGGGTTCCAGAAGGGTTCTTCGGCTGCCCCCATAGGAAAACCCTTTTTGGTTCCGGGTAGAACCCTTCTCAAAAGAGTTCTACCTGGAACCAAAAGGGTTCTACCTGGAATCAAAAGGGTTCTACCTGGAATCAAAATGGGTTCTTCAAAGGGTTATCTTATGGGGATAGCTGAAGAACCCTTTTAGGTTCTAGATAGCACCCTTTCTATCTAAGAATGTAGTGCACTCTATAGGGAATAGAATTCCATTAGAGGCACTGCCAGTGAGAGCCAGTAACACATTACAGGGTGATGGTTGTTTTCACCCAGTGAGAACACATTACCTCAGGGATAATCAATGTCAGGGTCTGACTGTGGACAGGAGAGGTCACGGTCAGGACCTGACACAAGAGCTCAGGCAAACTCTATGTTTGTGTTAATCCCCAATTAGAGGCAGCTGCCTTGTCCTATTTATGTTCAAGCAGTGGTTTCTTGTGTGTGATTGTGTATTGCTTTGACGCTTTCACATCCGTTCACGGCTTAGCAGCATGCTCCATGTTTATGGTTTAGTTCTGCTGTGCCATAGTTTAGTCCGCAGTCGACAATAGTGTACTCCTGTTTTGTTGCCAAGTTTCGTTTTGAATAAACCTCGATGTCGAACACCACTCGCTCTTCGCCTCGTTCCCTAAACCCACACTGTGACAGAGTGGTTTTACATTCTACGGGAAATAATGAACGACGTGGGACGCACTAGCGGAGTCGAACTGACATTCCACAGAGTTGCATTATTTTCTAGAGAATGCATAGAGAGCCCCTAGTTGATTATTAACTATAATTTAACACACGTGCCACTAGAAATGTAGCTCGTACGTGTAATAAATAGCTACTGTGGTTGCTGTGGCAACCAGAGTTGCTAGTTTAGCTAACCAAACCATCAGTCCTAGCTTGCTATTATGAAAATCGAATTTAATAATACCAATACTGTTTTCAATTCGACTTTTGCTTTCCAAAGCAGCTCAAATAAAACTTGTAAAAATGAACTATAGCCATTAAATTCTACTGTGCAAATATACTGTGCATTATTTAAGCAATAAGGCATGAGGGGGTGTGGTATATGGCCAATATATCACAGCTAAGGGCTGTTCTTAAGCACAACAAAGCGCGTTGTAAAAATACATGTTTTGTCTTCTGTGGTATACTGTCTCATTTACCACAGCTTTCAGCCAATCAGCATTCAGGTTTCGATCAACCCAGTTTATAAAGGGTAATAATGCAAGCCAATCAGAAAGGAGTATTCAACAATGCCATGGTATAAAGTGTGATATGGTTGTTTTCATCCAGTGAGAATACATTACAGTGTGATAATGGTTGTTTTCATCCAGTGAGAATACATTACAGTGTGATAATGGTTGTTTTCATCCAGTGAGAATACATTACAGTGTGATAATGGTTGTTTTCATCCAGTGAGAATACATTACAGTGTGATAATGGTTGTTTTCATCCAGTGAGAATACATTACAGTGTGATAATGGTTGTTTTCATCCAGTGAGAATACATTACAGTGTGATAATGGTTGTTTTCATCCAATGAGAATACATTACAGTGTGATAATGGTTGTTTTCATCCAGTGAGAATACATTACAGTGTGATAATGGTTGTTTTCATCCAGTGAGAATACATTACAGTGTGATAATGGTTGTTTTCATCCAGTGAGAATACATTACAGTGTGATAATGGTTGTTTTCATCCAATGAGAATACATTACAGTGTGATAATGGTTGTTTTCATCCAATGAGAATACATTACAGTGTGATAATGGTTGTTTTCATCCAATGAGAATACATTACAGTGTGATAATGGTTGTTTTCATCCAATGAGAATACATTACAGTGTGATAATGGTTGTTTTCATCCAATGAGAATACATTCCAGTGTGATAATGGTTGTTTTCATCCAATGAGAATACATTACAGTGTGATAATGGTTGTTTTCATCCAATGAGAATACATTACAGTGTGATAATGGTTGTTTTCAAGGTAGTAGGTCTATGCTGTATGCAGAGATACTCAGACACTGGAATTCAATAAAACTGACCACTCCAATGTTTGCAGTACTTAGTTAACAAACTACTCAAACTTCTTGAAAACTGTAAGCACCCTCCTTTGAATGGCCTTAGCTGCAACGTAAATAGACTACCTCATTCCCCCAAGTCATAGACTGTTCTCTCTGCTACCGCATGGCAAGCGGTACCGGAGCGCCAAGTCTAGGACCAAAAGGCTCCTGAACAGCTTCTACCCCCAAGTGGCCACCCATATTATTTACTCTCTCTCTCTCTCTCTCTCTCTCTCTCTCTCTCTCTCTCTCTCTCTCTCTCTCTCTCTCTCTCTCTCTCTCTCTCTCTCTCTCTCTCTCTCTCGCTCTCTCTCAAATCAATTTAAGGGCTTTATTGGAATGGGCAACATATGTTTACATTGCCAAAGCAAGTGAATAAACAATAAACAAAAGTGAAATAAACAATCAGAAATGAACAGTACATATTACACTCACTAAAGTTTTAATTATGTCTATATACAGTGGTGTAACACAAAGGGGAAAATAAATCAACATAAATATGGATTGTATAAACGTAACATACAACAATTTCAACAAGTTACAGTTCATAAGGAAATCAGTCAATTGAAATACATTAATTAGGCCCTAAACTATGGATTTCAAATGACTGGGCAGGGGAGCAG